>CATIWF010090541.1:0-55164 GCA_949630135.1 Balakata baccata | reverse complement strand
TCGTCCTCCTTATCTACTGAACGTGGCCAATTGTGCAATGTTTTGATGACGATATACATATTCGTCCTTAAATGTTTTAGCATTTAGGGACGAAACTCTTATTTCGTCTCAAATTATTAAGGAATTAAATTACATTTTTTTATTAGGGTGTTTAAAATTGTGTTGAGAGTTCCAAAAGTAAGTTTTGAATTTTTTTAATTTAATTAACTGATTTTTTAAATTTTATAAACTAATTTTTCTAAATTTGCTTTTGGAAAAAGTATCTATTTACCTGCTTCTACTAAAATCAGTTTTCAAATCTAAAAAAAAAAAGTTAAAAATACAAAATTTTAACTGAAAAGCGTTTTTCCAAATGCCTATAATATTATAGGCGACGATATTGAAGTTTTGGTCGTAAATAATAAAATAATTCTTTTATTTTGGCTTCTAGAGACAATTTTTTTTATATATTCGTCGCCAAAAGATGCATATATTTATTCATTAATTAATTTATATTATTTATTTTTTTCCTTTTCCTTCTCTAATACAAGTTACTTTAAATTTATTAAAAGCATCACTGAAATCATATCATAAAAGGGAAATAAAGAGACCATTAAAAATATTGAATATAAGATTTCATATTAGCATATTTCATTGTGATCAAGTTTTGTAGTGAAATAAAACTTAATTACACTCTGTCTTGAACATTTTGCACTAAAAAGTATAAGTTGTACCATAAAAATCATAAGTATCGCAGATGGTATATACAAAAAAGTCTTGACAAAATGTCCAGTAGCTTGGTTGTCCTGCAAGCCATATATATATATTGAGTTAATGCTACATAGTAACTTCTGAATTTCTTAATTGGCATTTTTATTAATTAATTTTTAATAACAAATTAAATTAACTAACCAAAACTAGTTATAATGAACTGTATACAAATTAATCTCTATATAAATATCGAGAATAAATTGTAACTTAGCTAAGTTCTTATTTAAACTTTATTTATACATCAATTTAATTAGAAAAAGTTTCACCGGATACCGACTTTTGAATTCTTTTTTATTTTGTCGACTTTTTTTATTTATTTTTTATTCACTGTTTTTTTTTTTTACATTTTAACTATTTTTGTTTTTTAAAAATGATAATTACTGTGTATTTAGCAAAATTTTTTATTTAATTGAAAAAGAAATTACCCTTTTTCTATCTTTTAAACATGTATTTTTTCTTTGATAAACAAATATTAAGAATTTCATTAATTTGTACTGTTGTTACTTATTCTTATGCATGCATTTATTTATTTTTAATTATTATTTAATTAATTTTATTTAAAAGAAATATGTAAATTTGTATTTAATTAACTCAATTACCAGACAAAATTTTGGATAAATCTTAATTTTCAAAGGAAATATATATATTTGTATTTAGTTAATTTAATTAATGTTATTTATTTTGGTAAATTTTGGATAGATTTTTAGTAATTTTTAATTGAAAAATCGACTAGATGTAAAATAAACATTAGGTAACTTTCACTAATTTTATAGTAACCCTTGAGTGTATCACAGTAAATTTAAAGCAAACATTGGAAAAATCTTGAATAAATTTTAAAAAAATTTCAAATAATTTTAACTTTTATTATTTTTTTTTTGTAAATCTTTAATAAATTTTAGATAATTTTAACTTTCATTAATTTTATTTTGTGTAAATCTTAAATAAATATAATTAATCTAATTTAGCTTAAATAGATGTGTATATATAGCTGTGAGGAGACTGTTTCGGCTTAATTAAATGTCTTAAAAGAGTTACGAGTCATCTCATGCAACTACTATGAGAGAAAATCTTGGATAAATCTTAATTTTGAAAGGAAATATATAAATTTGTATTTAATTAATTTAATAAATATTATTTATCTTGGTAAATTTTGGATAGGTTTTTAGTTAGAAAGATCAACTGGATGTAAAGTAAACATTAAGTAACTTTCGCAAATTTTATAGTAAACTTTAAGTGTATCACTAGCAAATCTCAAAAAAATTTTAAATAAATCTCGAAAAAAATTTTAAATAACTTCAATTTTCACTAATTTTCTGGTAAATTTTCAATAAATTTTAAATACTTTTAATTTTTATTAATTTTATTTAGCGCGTAAATCTTAAATAAATATAGTTGATCTAATTTAACTTAAATAGATGTATATATATAGCTGTGAGGAGACTGTTTCGGCTTAATTAAATGTCCTGGAGAGTTATGAATCCTCTCATGCAACTACTATTTTAAATACGAAGTGCTTTGTGGAAAAGTACACCATATCCATGGAGAGAGAGAGTTATGGAGCGCAGAGCTTGGGAGGAGGAACTAGATTATGAAAATATTCCATGCACTCATATGAATCAAAAACTCATCTTTGATTCCATTAATTTTTCTATTCAGAGCTTAAAATTAAACTAATCAGACAATTAATGAATGGTTAAATCAAAATGGCAACGCATTGATCAATTGCTGAGTGCAAAAACACTCTGTTTAATTATATCTTTCTACTATTTCATCAAATCATCTTCGCCACACCCCATGCTGAGGAAACTATGACAAGAAACCCAGTCAGCCAAGTTTCTGTTCCAGTAATTGCTGCCGTGTTACCGCCGGGACCGGGAGAATCGGCCGCAGGAGTATCTGCTGCCGTCGGACCAACAACCATTCCCGGAGTGTCTGCAGCTGGAGATCCTGCGGGCGAGTCATCGCTGGCCGGTGCATCGGCATTGGATGGTGCAGGAGTAGGAGCCGTATTTTTCGACGGAGAAGGTGCCTTGCCGGGTGCCGGCGCCGGTGATGGCGAACTTCCGGGGGGAGACGACGGTGATTTACTTGGGGTAGGAGATGAAGATGGAGGAGATGTTGGAGTAGTAGAGTTTGAAGACGAAGAATTGGCGGACGGAATTATAGGAGAGCTGATCTGCAACACGGAAATATTATAGGGTTGTGCGTAGACAGATTGAACCAAATTGGCACTAAAAGGAGAGCCTTTAACAGCCGAACCCAGGCGAACCTGACCATCTACATCGGTCGCATTAAGGAACCCATCTTGACCAATGGCTTGACCAGTGGATTGGTAAAGTGTGGTGAGAGTGGTAGTCTTATTCGGTAATTTCTGCAGCTTGGCGACATCAAAATAATCCAAAATCACATGCAAACTCAAAATCTCCTTCACCTCATCCGATGGCCGACCAGAAAGAGATGATAACTGGTCATTAGCAACCACAAGAACAGTGATGGTTTGGCGGCTATTAATCTGACCAGCTAACTGGGTTTTGGTTAAGGCATCATTGAAGGTGCTGAAATCCGATTGATTGCTCAAGATTTTGGTGATGTTAAAAGCAGCTGTAACAGTGGAGAAAAGAAGAAAGAATGACAAACCGAGAACTAAAACTGAAGAAGAAGAAGAAGACATAATTATGAATTCTTACAAACAGACAGAAGATTGTGAGTTGGATATGAATGGGAAAACAAATGAGGAAAAAATGGAAGTTTTAAACGCAAGTGAGTGGACAAAAAATGAGGTGTGATAGAGTATATTTGTCAGCAAGAGCTGAATCTACTCCGATGAGTTTGAGAGAGGTAAGCTTTGTAGTACTAAAAATAGAGAGTAATTAGTTGCTTTCCATGTGTCAGTTGAAAGGGTTTGTGTCTTTTTTAGAATTCGATTCACAAGGAATCAGTTCATTTAGACCATGGCATTATTTTCAACATCTATTCATATCCATATTTTAATTTGCAGATCCGAAATTCACCGTGTATTTGTTAATTAAATATATAGGTTCAATTTTGTGAAATATACGAGTGAATCATATTTATATTTATGGGTTACTTCTGATGATTTTGTGAGTAAAAAAAAAATTAGAACTATAATATCTTGATTTCGAGCCAGTCAAATTTTATATATAAAAAGAAAAAATAACAGAGTACAAATAAGCCAAAAAATCCAAAAATTAGGGTAATTGGTTTAAGAAACCTTTGAATTTTTTTTTTTTTTTTTTGAAAAATAACTATTTGATTCAGTTTTCAGTTGGGCCTGTATTTGGGTTTTCATTTTAGGAGGATGGACTCAGAAGATAAGGTAAAGGGAAGCCCAGCAAGATAGGACATGTGGTTGATAATTGAACTGATTATGGAACCAACGCAAATTATATTGTAACACGTAGTACACATAACATTATATATCTTACATGTGAGAAAAGTAATAAAATACAATAATAATTTTATAAATAAATTAAATAAATATATATTTTTTTTAATATATATTCATTAGTTTATTAGTAAAAAATTCATTAACTTATTAGTAAAATGTTCATTATTTTATTGATATATATTTATTTTATTTTAAATTAAAATTAATAATTATTTTGTATTTTTTTAATTTTTTCAGATGCTATTTATCTCAATTTGTTTTTCCAATGAATTTTGTTTTAATTTTTTATTATATTTTGAGTTTTTTTGAAAAAGATTCAATGGATTCATACTTATAAACGAAAACAGAAAAAAATATCAATTAAATTAAGTGTACAGAAAAATAAAATGAACTTATATTAATATAAGAAATGAACATTTATTAATAAATTGATGAATTTTTACTTTATTCGTAATGAATATTTTTTAATAAACTAATGAATTATGTTTCGTAATGAACATTCAATTTTATAACTAATGAACATTTTTTAATAAATCAATAAACCTATAGTTCATTTGTAATAAATCTTCTCATTAAACTAATAAACTTTTACTTTATTCGTATGAACATTTTTCAATAAACCAATGAACTTTTAGTTTATTCAAAATGAACATTTTAAGTTTATTCGCAATAAAACTTTTCAATAAACTAATGAATATTCACTTTATTCGTAATAAATCTTTTTTAATGATCTAATGAATATTTTTCAATAAATTAATGAATCTTTAGTTGATTTGTAATGAAACTTTTTAGTTTATTTATAATGAAATTTCTCAACATATCAATGAACTTTTACTTTATTCACAATGAACTTTTTTAAATAAACTAATAAATTTTTATTTAATGACAAATGATGAATATTTACAAAAATATCACTGTATATTGATAATTATGTAAATTTGATTTATTTATAAAATTATCACCGTTTCTTACACACTTAATAAATCTCGGGCCATAATGCTATATATTCGGTCGAGCATATAACAATGGATGGAATGAGAATATTTTCTCAAGTTTCAAAACGTTGCCGTATAACAGAACAGTGAATAATCCTTCTTTTTCATTTGTTCTGAGATAAGGGAAAAAGCAGTTTACAGCAGAGGATGAGGATCAACGACTTATAAGACACCATTAACAGAATGGACTGACTGCACTTGTTATAGGCCGCTAGACAACAAAATGAACTCCAACGAACTTAAAAGGAAAATCATAAAAGTTCCCAGTAATTCAACAATTTTCAAGTTTCCAACCCATAAATCAGCGAAGAAGGAGCCAAGTCCAATTTCAACTATTGAAGATATATACTTGTGTCCAGCTGAACCTATTATGCTTGAGAGCAAAGTTGGATCAACAATCTCCATGACTCTGTCTACCAATGCAGCTTTCACAAACCCATGTAGACTTAAACCCTCTTTAAACATTTCATCAGTTGGCCTTCTTCCTGTGAACATCTCTAATACAAGAATCCCAAAGCTGTGCATGTCCCCTTCTTTTGATGCTAGGCAACCCATTCCATATTCTGTTCAATTCATTCCATTTTCACTATCGGCTGATACTTGCTAGAAATAAAATGTTACATTGAATTTAATTAATTACCTGGAGCAGCATAACCTATTGTTCCATTCAATGTTACTGTGGTGGTTAAACTTCGAGGATTATCAACAGAGGTGGAAAGGAGCCTGGCCAGCCCGAAATCGCTTAAATGACCAACCATCTCATCATCAAGAAGAACATTACTGGGCTTTATGTCACAATGTATGATTGGCTTGTCACAAAGGTTATGAAGATAGTGTAATGCAGAAGCCACATCAATAGCAATGTTCAGTCTCTCAACAAAGTTCAACGTCCTCCATCCATCTCTACTATCAGTATCTGGATGCAGCCACTTGTCTAAGTTCCCATTGGCCATTAATTGGAAATTAGAGCCTTGAATTCATCACCTTTGCGGTCCAAACTAGAGCAATATGTTATCACCTTAACCAGATTTCGGTGCCTTACGTTTCTTAAAGTGTTGAGTTCAGCTGTCAAGCTTTCTACAGCTCCCTTCTGTTGAAGATTGAGGACTTTAATAGCTACTGGTCCTTTTACTTGATCAATATATCCTCTCCACACAGAACCGAAGCTCCCTGATCCAACCAAATTGCTGGGAGAGAATCCTGCAGTTGCCTTATGAAGATCTTGGTAAGACACATTTATAAGACAATCCATATTGGGTGGAGAAGATGACTTGTTTTTTGATTTTTTCATCCAAGAAACAAGTAGAAGTGCTAATAATAGAAGGGCACAAAGTAATGAAGAGATGATTATGATGGTTAGCTTTAAAGCGAGGAACTTATGGTTCTTGGTAGATTTCTTTGTGCATTTAGGCAAATGGAATTGTGGAGCATCACCACAAAGCTTAGCATTGCCAATTACTGATGTGGCACTTGCATTTCTGAAAACTCCTCCAGTTGGCAACTCACCCTCAAGATCATTGAAAGAAATATTCAAATATTGTAAAAATGGAAAGTTCTGCAATTCTTGAGGTACTATTCCTGTCAATTTGTTCAGTGAAAGATCTAAAAGCTGAAGGGCTTTCAAGGAGGCAAAAGATGTTGGGATGGATCCTTGGAAGGAATTTCCTTGCAGGTATAGGTACTCCAAGCTCTCATTGTAGGGATTTCACCTGAAAGACTATTTTGTGAGACATCTAATTTATTTATGTTTCTCATCTTCCCCACATGGACAGGTAGATTGCCAGTTAACAAGTTATGCGATAAGTTGAGCAGCTTTGATAAGGAAGATATTGCTAATATTTCCTCAGGTATGATTCCAGAGAGCTTATTTTGTGAAATATCAAGAGAATACAATTTTTTGCATTCTCTAATACTTGAAGGAATGCTTCCTTCCAATTGTTGTTGGATAAGTCAAGTTCAACCAATTGAGTAAGATTGCCTATGGAGGATGGAATCTTACCAGACAATCTGTTCCCATTTAAATACAAACCTTGCAGCTCTTGAAGCTTCCCAATATAACAAGGGATGACACCTGTCAAAATATTGTTCTTCATGTTCAGCACAAATAAGTTGAAAAGCTTCTCCAATGCTGGAGGGATGATTCCTGTTATATGATTGTCCCCAAAATGTAAGGTACTGAGTTGTGTTGATAAATTGGCTACGTTGTTGGGTAGAACTCCACCAGAATGGTTGGCATCAAATGCCAAGAATTCTAGATTGCTGCAGTTTGTCAAAGATCCCAGAAACGACAAGTCACTTGCTGAATTATTTCCCAGATTATTGCTGCCCAGGTGTAACTCTACCAGAGTTTTTAGATTCCCTAGAGTGTTTGGAACTTGACCAAGAAAATTATTCTCTTTAAGGTCAATTATTTCAGGTTGAGAAGCATTGGATATTGAATTTGGAATTGAACCAAAGAATTGATTATCACTAATGCCAAACTCTACTATACCTGGAATAGTGATGCCTATGTCATCAGGCAAAGTCCCAATGAATTGGTTTTGTGCCAAGTAGAAGCCAGTGATAGATGATATATTAAAGAGGAATGGAGGGATAATACCAGACAATTGATTGGCTCCAACATTGAAGAATGTTAAGCTTGTTAATTGACCTATATCGTTGAGAACATTTCCTGTTAGATGATTATACGGAAGGGAAAATCTAGCAAGCGATGAAAGATTCGCAAGGGAGGATGGAATTTTTCCTGTTAGACTGTTTACACCAAGCTGAAGCCTCTCAAGCTTGGCCAGAAAACCAAGCTCTTCAGGAATTTTTCCAGTAATATTGTTCCATGATAGAGGTATTATCCTGAGTTGGGAGCAGCGGCTCAAGTTTGCGGGAATTTCACCCTCCAATGAGTTGTTGTTAAGATGGAGTTGCTGCAGTCGAAATAAACGACCAAATTGTGCTGGAATTTCACAATGTAAACTGTTGTTTCCAAGATCAAGAATCCTAAGAAAGCTTAGGTTGCCTATGTATGGTGAAGTGATTCCAGACAAATTATCGCCTTGTAAGACCAAGGATACTACTCGTTGATGGCGGGGACTGCATTCGATCCCATGCCAGTTACAAAAATGAAGAGAATCATTCCAGGGACTGAAGATTCCATTTGGATCACTAGTAATCCCTTGTTTGAATTTGAACAAAGCGAGTCGATCGGTCTCATTTCCTGAAGCATTTGCTTGCAGCCAATATAAATTCATGGAAAAGACAAGAATGAGTTGAAGAAGAAAAAATTTCATTTTGGTGACAAAAGATACGCAGTAATCATGAGAAATATGGGGTTTTAGAAGCATTTTGCCTTTCTACATCATTGTTTCGTTATTTAAGATGAGGAACCAAACTTAGAATATTGTACCGCCATTATCTACAAGCTTGACTTGCAACCTCTGGTTCTGGATGCGGATGTACATCGTTGGGTTCGGTTTAAAACGAACCGAATTTTAACAAAGCGAACCGAATATATATATAGAGAGAGAGAGAAACTGAACTAAATTAAAGTATATTATTAACTTTACCTAATGAACTGAAATATTTCTGTATAATTCGATACAATTTAATCGGTTTTATAAACTAATTTATTGATTAATGTAAACTATAATTATTACCATATTTTATTAAATATAAAAAATTAAAATCAATCATAATAACTTTATCAATTAATATAAATTAAAATCAATTATCACAATTTTAAAAATTAGTATAAACTAAAAATAAAATTTTGTAAATTAAAGTCAATTTATCATAATTTTATTAATTATCATAAAATTAAAATTGGTTAATACAAATTAGAATAGACTGTCATAATTTATGATTTTATCAATAATTTTGTAACAAACTAATAATTATAAACAATAATTTCTTTTATTTTATATAAAAATTAGAATTAATTACTATAAAATTTTTAAAAAATATATATGTATAAAAAAGTCCAGTTGAAGGCAGTGCAATTAGTTTTTCAACATTTATAATCGAATCAAACTAAATAAACCAAATTTTTTAAAATAATTGAACTAAATAAACTGAAAACTTGGCTCACCTCTAGTTCTGGATTTAGAGTGACCAAGGACTAACAACTTCATCAAAATATAAAAATTTATAATTAATATACTCCACTTCTTTCCACATACAAGTTATTTAGAGAAATTATTAAATAGATTCAATCTATCATGTTATATGTAAACTAATCCAATCACACATTAATATATATTTAGTTTGTTTTATTTACATTGATTGATATAAATACAACAATTAATGAATTTGTATATATGCCACTATGTAATTAATTAGTATAGAGATGACATGGTAAATAATATTTGTCATTTATTTATAGTCATGAGACGGAATAAAAACTCAAATTTGCTTTCAAAATATTAAGCTGGATTATTCATCTATATTGATTGTAACAGGCCTCCGGAGCATAATAAAGTTGCAACTTTCAATAGATTTTGCACATTACTGCTGGACTTTGGTTGCAGCAACAGTGCTCAAACTTTGTAGCATCCAATAAAGATCAAGAATCAAGATATTGCAGAAGAAATTTCAAATTAAAAACTCAGATCAACAAGTTGATTTAGAAATATTCGAGAGCTTCGATCAATATGATACGCACAAAATGACCACTGGAGTATCTAAGAGTCTAAAAAAGATCCAAGCTCAACCAAATAGAGCAGAATTATAACACAAAAGCACACAGACCATTTGCATTAGCTTCATTAAATAAAAGATTTTAGAAACCTACATCTATTTATACTGTAATTGGAGCATCTGCCTGCTGTATATTTACATTACAGCTCCATCGTTGACTAGCAAAAAAAAAAAAAAAAATTAATCATATACATGCATTTATGATACTATTGGTGAATCTGCACAAGTTGAGTAATGCGTTTCTTCTGCCTGCAACACACCAAAACAAACCTATGCTACAAATAATAATTGGCACCGACATTTAATAATCATGCGTCTCTTTTCATTTTCTATATTTTTCCTTCTCTCTTTTAGCTTCATTTATGTAGTAAGTGAGGTTTGAATTTTTGATACATTCATCCAGCTGCAATTCAATGCTGAAATCACACCTGAACTGAAACTCTAGTATCAGACAATAATCCATGGAAAAGTAACATATAAGTGAGCATGTGAGTTCAGTGTATTAAAACTTAACCTGAGAATTTTCTATTTTATATTTTTGCAGTTCCTCTTGGGCACGTATAAGCCTGCATATATTAAAATATGACAATTTTAGACTTGATAGAACGATGATAAGAAATTGTTGTGCATGTAAGTTGATGCATATACAAATACCTCCACTGCAACTCGGTTAGTCCATGAAGCAACTCTTTCTCCCTATCGTTAGCTGCTTCTAGCTGCAAATTTCATACAAAATACATAACTTATTGTTAAATTGCAACTTTGTCATTATTTTTCATGTAAGCTGAAAGTCACAGGCTCTGTTTTTGGAAATTAGCATATTATATAATATCTGGAAGTAAATTCGAGTTGTGACTATGCAATTTAATAACCAACAAATTTATCAGAACCCTTGTTTGACTACTGAAGGGATACTGCTGATAACTGCAAAGAGCAACTCAACACAAATCATCATACCTAGTTCTGAAACTCCACAGATCATAAAACTGAATTATGATCATTGATCAGTTAATACCTTCATATTTTCTTTACAGTTATTTCAAATCACTCAAAACTAATTATGATATCATCTCTTTCTTTAAATTAATAAAACTCTCTTTTAGTAATGCTTAAAATTCATTTGTATGAAGCATACTCTATAACTTCTTAAAGGATTTATCAGAGCCTATAACATTTGGGTCCACATGATAATCGGGCTGGAAATACTCTAAAAGAACAATACGAGGAGCAACTATACCAAAGATCTCTCTGCAGAACCCAATTGTGCCTGTGCGTTTCCTCCATCAATACCACGGCTTGCTGGATTGACAGGAAATAGTAATTAGTTTGTCAAAGATCCCAATATAGCCAAAAGATTTTTTTTTTTTTTCAAAAAAAAGAAAAAGGAGCAAAATCTTTAGATTTTACCTGAAATGTCACAACTGCAGAGGTGTCTCATTAGATTAAAGATATTATCCTGAGGGTAGGAAGACCAAGTAGCAACACCAGCAAAAGCAGAAACAGAGGAAAATCAACTATTACATAGAGAAAAAAGCAATAGATAAAACTACATTGGATGGCACCTACCCTTTGAACAATATTTGCCTGCAAAAGAGAATTCAACTGTGGATACAGAGAATGACCAATAAGAGTTGATGATGTGGCATTAGGTGATGGTGGTACAGAATGGCCATTATATTGCTGAAGCACCTACATAACCAAAGCATGAGCATAAAAGAACGATAAAGTAAGGTTTGGATTGCAGGTTCAAGCACGTATTTTATGTGCATGTTTTGGTCAAAGGAAAGTTTTGCTTTATAAATTAATATTTCCGCAATTTTAAACAGCATTCTTTGGCAAACTCAAATGCAAAAATCTGACATGCAAACCTCAGAAAACCATAATAATGCCAGCTTCATCCTCTGCAAGCATCTAATATACTTTGCTTGAAATTTAAACAGATCATAACATTTCAAACCTTGCACCTATCCCAATTATTACTGATAGATTAACCCCTTTCCTTCCCTCTCTGTTCAAAACAGGATCCTTAATTAATAAAGACATTCAAATAAGCATGAAATGTCATCCTAGATGAAGTGGAACTAAAAGTTCCAATATCAGAATTCAAAATAGAAAACTAAGCCAGTGGATGTTATCAATTAAAAAATATATATATTGCAAAGACCTTGAATCCCCTTATGCACAACAATTTCATACAAGACACCCAAAGATATTGGGGAAAAAGAGAAGCAAGGTCACATAATGTTCTAATCATCAACTTGCTGAGTGCCTGAAGCTTAGGTGGTGGCTATCTAACATTCAGACTGGCATTTTAAAGTTCGATAGAGAAATTCAATCTCACATAAAAAACCTAAAGAGTTAGAATCAAAGTGTTAGAATTACTTTAGCAGAGAAACAAGAAACATTTACATGCAATCAGTTATTCTAGGTTTCTAAAAAAAAATAGGAAGCTCATATAAAATCTTTGCAGTCATTTATTTAGGAAGTTTATCATAGATGCAAGGCCTCAGAAAACAGAAAATGTAATTTTAGAAACAGAAGCAATCACACAGACAACTTAGCACAAATATGCTGACCTCGCAACTACCAACCTGCATGCTGTGACTCTTTTGCAGTATATGCAGTGGAGCCACCTGAAAAGGAAAGGTGAGTTATATTTTGTCTGGACAAAAGAATGAACATGAAGGACAGAATCCTTCAAGTCACCTTTTCTATATCCACATTCTCTGAAGTAACTTTGAAACGTCCTCTTTGCTGAACTATTGGTGGTTTGGCATTCTCATCAACCTCATCATTGTTTGATGCTGCAATAATACATTGATTAAATGGGAAAAATGGAGAATTGCCTTGTCAGAGTTGGAAAGTAAAACTATGGATTCGTTTGGGATTGAGTTTCGGAAAGGCGTTTTTGGAAAAAATTTTGTATTTTTAATTTTTTTTTTTAGCTCTGAAAACTGCTTTTGGTAGAAGCAAATAAATAAATGTTTTTTCTAAAAATATGTTTGGAAAAAGCAGTTTATAAAAAATTAAAAAAATTAGTCAATTAAATCAAACAAATTCAAAATCTGCTTTTAGGACACTTAACAGCAATTCCAAACACCGCCTATAGAATTCATATCAATCAAAACCTGAGAATAATTTGCACATAAGAAGAATGAAGAAAGTTACTTGCCTGATAATTTAGATACTCTAGGATGAATTTCAGAAATTACATCATCATCTTCCGGACTTGAGTCAATCTGTGGTTGGTTTTGAAACTTATCACTGTAAATCCCAGAAATCTTGGTGAGTAATGAGAAGAAACATAGGTATCAAATGTGAAAGTAAGAAGATTTAATGGCAAAATATTGAGTGGAGATATCTGTCTCATCCTCCCTCCCGTCCACTCTCCAAATTTCATCCTTGATTAGATTGATCTTATCTATTACTCCACCCACCCCCCCAAATTGGATTTCATGAACTTTATCCCCAATGCTATGCTGAACAATCAAACTAGTAGTACCTGAAATCACACCACAACCTCAAAATCCAAGCTCCCTTTCTACTAATAATAGGATTAAATATACTTCATAATAGGCTTGGTTCTTCCACTTCCATCACATGTAATAATAAAGCAAGTCATCATTTTCATGATAATCATCAATCAACATTTTACATGCCAATATCCCATTGGTTTTTTCCTCAACAACCAAGCTCAACCATCCATTCTCAGATGCGGGACAATTCATGAAAGATCCAATGATACAGTCACCATAAAATTACAAGAGATGCCAATATTCAATCACTAAATAAACCGGAAAGTACTTTATATAATCAATTACTAGCAGCTTTCAAAGAATTATATGCAAAGCATGGTACACACAAAATTTCCGTTATTGATAAGATTCATTGTCTAACCATTCTCCTTTATTAGAAGGAACAACATTCTCTGGTAAAGTAGAGCCTCCTGATTGATCTCCTGTTTTCTGTTCACAACCAATATTATCCCCTGTTTTACCATTGATCTCGAAAATAGGTTTTTTAGAAGCATTATTATTATCCATGCCATCATCATGACGGGGTGAAGAAATATGTGAAATATAGTGTTCATAGCATGGACTTGCGAGGCTTGAGTCGTCATCGGATTTTTCACCTCTGAATCTGAAAGTGAAATGTGATAGTACTAAGACAATGTAATGAAATACACTTCTCTATACCAATTGACTAAAAATAAAATGATACGAAATTCATATTCAACTCTGAGCATTAGCTTTTTCCTTGCAGAAACCATAATACTCTATATTCTGATTGCTTTGCACAACTAAAACAACAATGAACTAAAGATCAAAGATTGGTTGGAACATACTTCGCAGTATTTACAGATGAGTTGACAATTGGAAGAGGAGCAGGTCGATTTTGCATCATATCATTACTGTCCTGTTAAATTTATGACAAGAAGGAAATCAAGAAAACAGTTGAATGAAATAAAGATTATAATTCAATTATCTTACAGGCTTCAGAAATGAAAATGTCGAAATACCATTTCTGCAACTTGTCCTGCTGATTGAAACTCAAATTGCTTTTCAAGAGAATCAGATGTAGACAATATACTTGAACTTCCTCCCAGGTTATTATCAGATGTAGGATCCTCAATATCTTGAATCTGATGGGAAAATAGATTTTGATAAACGAAAGTCTACTTGTTTGGAATTGGTGATTGAAGAGAGAAAAATAGTCTACAAACCAGAGAAGCTTGAGCCTTCATATCATCAAGATTAAAGTTCCAACCACTAATTCCTCGCTTATATTCATTCTACACATGTTCAGTAAGTAAATCGTAAAAGCTAGGTAGTAGGAGATATAAAGGAGACAGAAGATGCAGTATGATAAGATAAAAAGAGCACACTAGTGGACAGAAAAATTATTCTACTTGGAAATAAATAAGGTTATCCATAAGAAAATTTAGGACTGTCATATTAGGATAAGCATACAGCTACAGTGCTCATACAATTAACAGTGATGAAAATCTTGATTCAATCACGAAAGTAACTACTATAACTTGTTTGGAAACACCAAATTTCTAAATTCACTCATATATCTGAACTTAAATTTTAAAATTTTACAGGAATGCTGCAATAAATTCAAAATATGGGGAGGAAAACTTGAACTGCATTTCCCCCCCTTTTTGCTGTTCCTTTTATGTGTGTTTCAAGATTAAATGTCTTCTAAGAAGAGCAACATTTTACATTTCATTTTTATACAACATAACTTATTGATAATGACAAATCACAATTCACAAGCACTTTTAAGGGAAAAAGCAAAGAGAGCGAATACATCTATATATATTAGATATTAAAGAAATGTGATAAAACAATGTCAAAGGCAAATTAGAAGCAGACTGAAACTGAGACAACTTGTGGAAAAAAAAATTGACTTTGAAAAATTTGTATTCTTTCCGCTATCAAATTAAGGGGAAAATATATAAAAATAAGACAATTTCTGTTTTCATCATGAGGACAATTTATAGCTCTTCTTTAATAAGTGAAAGTTTCCAACCTGTGATATTTCCTCCTTTTCCCCATCTGGCATCTTCTTTTGCGCAAGCATATCCTCCTCCTTTCTCTACATTTCAAATGACAAAAATTTTAAGTTTACAATTCAATCAAAACAGTGTGTGAAAGGGATTTTAACTTTATATGACTCAAAACTAGCTCAGCAACCTTCAATGCCTGGATACGATCACCAAGAGCAGGCAATCCCTCCAAAAGTGTCCTTGCTATGTAGCCATTTGACCTTGCTTGCTTAAAAAAAGAGTGCTTTAACAACTTCTTTGCAGAAGGCCTTTTCGAAGGATCTTTTACCAAGCAACTAGCTATCATCTGCTTAAAAGACTGAAGAAGAAAAGACAAGTAGAAAATCATGTAACACAAATACACCAAAAGAAGATTAACTTTACTTGTTTGTTAAAAGCACACCTTAGAGAATTTCTTGTCCCTTTCATAATCCAAGCTAGGGGGTGCATTTTGCAAAGTCATAAGCAACACCTTTCAAGAGAAATTTTACTTCAGATTGTAATAAGACTGAGAAAGGCTTACCAAAGAAACTGCTAAACATATGCAAACTTTATATATTTATGTATAAACCTTTATTGGAGGATATTTTGAGAATGGAGCATGTCCATGAGCAAGTTCCAGAGCAGTTATCCCAAAGGACCAAATATCAGCTCTGCAGGAAAATTTCCATATTGAACATCAAGATCATGCTATTGAATCAATTTGAGAAGGACAAACTCTAGATAGAAAAAAAAAATGAACTAACTTGAAGTCATATCCATTCAACTGCTCCATCACCTCCGGTGCCATCCTGCAGAACAAAGACATAAGGAACAATGGAGCCTAAATATCATTATAGTGCTCTTTGGTGCAACCTTCTCACACTTGAAAATTTAAAATTATCAATTCTAAACAGATCTCCGAGAAGCTATCTATTATAATTGATTTAATGACTGTTATCAATAAAAATGATTTCCTGAAATATGCCTATTTGTCAAGATGTTTATGGATTAAGCTATCAAAATACTTAAAAATTAAAAATGATATATGATTTAGCTTTTAAGAATTATCCTGGTATCTTCTGCACAGTATAAGTCTGAATTTATTACACATTTTAGAATTATATCAATCAACTGATTATGTTTTGCATCATTGGCAATATACTTGATAGAAAAAAAATTTATAGTTGTTCCAAGAAGCACCATAGATTTAATTTTACAATTAAACCGAAAGGAAGCTGTCTAAACAGGAAAAACTCTAACCTCTAAACATTTCTATTTCTAAAACAATGAAATGATAAAATCAGACACCTAAATTGGATGTTAGTGGATCGTTCTACATCTCTTGACTCTTGTAAGATTTCTAGATTTTGAGGACAAATCTACCTGCTTATACATTTTTTCTAAACTTCATCACAAACTAAATTAACTTGAAAAAATTGTGATTTCTTCTTAATGACATAGTGAAGGTCACCAACTTCGATTTTTCTTGGTTTACATTTGCAGATTGCTACTATAAGTGGCTCAAAGTCTCAAATTACACTCTAATAGCATATAATTTAACATGTTTACATGCTGTAGGCATCTCCAACAAAAATTTAAAAAGATTAAAAAAAAACACAAAAAACAAAGACTGGTTGACATATAACTACAAACAATACATGTTTCTAAGAACAAACTATTACTGAACCTGTTAGTGTTTGCGAATTCTAAAAGTAGAATCATACCAACAAGGGGTTCCCACAAATGTATTCCTCATACGTTGTCTATCACCTGAATCAAAAAGGCAAGCAGAAACGCCAAAATCACCCATCTTGACTGCACCACGTGCATCAATGAGAATATTTCCGGCCTTTGAAAACCAAAAATTGACCATAGTAAAAGATAATAAAATAAGTTAGTAAATGTTTTTGCAAATACATTAACAGTTAGCAATCTCGTAATGGAATTAATACAATAGACAAATCAGTATTTAGGCTTCTTTCTGATAAATTCCAAGGCAATATAACCTTTGGACCAGTAGTAAGATTCACAGAACAAATTTTCTAACCCTAATTAACTCTTTTACGTAGTGCCCCTATTTCAAAAAATTCTACTTCCAATCCTAACCCCAGTAATTGGTGTAAATCCAATCAGTTTGCAATTTTGCATATATCTCTGTGTAGAAATATGTGATTCTATCTGGAATAGAAGGATTCATAGTAGTATCACCTTTCACCACCAGGTCCTTAATAAACCTTATTTCTCCAACACCGTCCTTTCAAAAATAAGTTTTGGTCAATTAGGGATCCGTTACTCACTTTAACATCTCGATGTATTTGCCCATGATGATGAAGATACTCTAAGCCCTTTAGTACCTCTCGGAGTATTGTTGCTATCACTGTCTCCTCAAATCCATCTGGATAAGCAGCCTTCAATATGTGAAGACAAGAACCCCCAGCCATGAATGGCATAACAACCCACAGAGTATGATCAGTAACAAAGGAGCAGTGTGATTTGAGAACATTTAGATGGTCAACCAAGATCATTGTTTGTACTTCACGAGAAATGTTACTCTGTAGACAGCACATTTTTGGAAAAAAGAAAGGAGCATCAGAAACAGCTTTGTGAAGTCAACTGTGAAAGAATAGGCAAAAATGAGACATGATAACTGCAAAACAATCCATTTGCCATGGCATACAAGCTTTTCTCTATCTCGGAGAATTCTCCGTAAATCAAGAATAAGTTGACAACTGGAGCACACATGCAATACCAATTTTCTTATAATATTCATAAAATTTCCATCTAATTAATCAACACTTATTCTAGAGCACTTTGATGAATACCTTCTCTTGTGTATACTGGAGCACTTTGAAATAAAACAAAAATAACTCTTTTCCGGATTTTTTTCTCTAGGTTCCCCATTAAAATTAGAATTGGAATCCGTATTATGCTGTCTCATTAGCTCTTTCACTCTCAGTCTTCACATAATTCCGCTGTTTATCTTTTCCGGATTTTTGGTACAATATCCTCGCATTTCACTTTTTTGGCTAACATTTTTTGGACCTTTAAAAACGGAAAAATGAAACTTTTTTTAAAAAATATTCAATGCATAAAGCCGAGTAAGAAAAATGAGATTGACCATTATATGAAGCACTGGAAGCTGAACCAAATTATTATTGAATTTAAACAGAATAAGAAATAAAAATAAAAATTAAAGAACAAAGAGAATCACCAGATCAATATTATCGCGTTCAAAGTCAATAATCTTGATAGCAACAATCTCATCGAAAGGAATACATAGCGCCCGATGAACAGCAGCGCTAACGCCCTGTCCAACTTCTTCGTACAGAACGTAATACTCCGCTCCGATCGGATACTTCTTCTTCTCCATTGTTCACTTCAAAATCACAGATTCTCTCTGCAGCTACCTCAAAATCTCCAGCCGGCAGACGAAACACAAATCCTGAACTCAACCAAATTCCTCTATTCAAAACCACAGGATTTAAGTAGTAATAAGTTGAAAACCAAATCCGAAATTAAAAAAAAAAAAAAATTAGCAACAAATAAATCAAATCCCTTTTTTTTCTTTCTAGATTTACATGAAATGATTATTGTATTCGTCGGTGTCGTTGCTATTATATCCATTGAGTGAATTGAAAAGAAAAGTAAAGGCAGAGAAATTAAAAATGGAAGGTATCACATGAGATAGAAAGAGAAGTAAAAAGAAAGGAAGCAAAAAAAAAAAAAGCAGAGAGAAGAGGAGAGGCGCATTGATGAATGATGACAACCGGACAACGACGACGTTGGTGTTCCCCGTGAAATTATGAGAAAAAAAGGCCAGGATTTCGGAAAGCCGCTCAAAACTTTTGCGCCATGTTTGTGAATCGTTAAATTATTCTCTCTTTCTTTCGTATAATATTATTTTATACACTATTATTCATGGATCCCGCCACCTTTATGTCCATGATTCTCTCTTTCTTTTCATATTTTGGTCCTCAGTTTTAGAAGATTATCTGAAATTAGTCCCCGGAGTTTCTTAACTTTTCATTTATTTTTATTTTTTATTTATCGACATATTTATTTATTTATTACCTGTCAATTTTTCTTAATAATATGTTGTTTAATATATAATAATTATTCTCAATTTTTTTTTCTGGGTTGGTTGGAGTATTTTCTCTCTTATAGCAATGTAAATGAAGGTTGATGGGAAACTTGAAGCAAATGAGTCTTCTCCCTCCTTTATCCTTTAAGATGAGAGATTAATTGTCTAGATATATTATATACACTTCCAGTGACAAAAAAAAAATGGAATTTTTCATAAATACCAAAAACATGAAAAATAATTACAACTTTACATTTTATCAATATTATTTTCAATTTTATTGAAAAATATTTTCTACAATTACACTAGCATCTTTTGTATATCTTTGGTATATCTCGAATATACCTTCGGCCTAAAATACTTAACAGAATATAAGATAATCTCTGGTATACTTTGGTCATATCTTGGGTATATTTCGGGTATACCTTCAGCCTGAAGTACTTAGCAGAACATAAGATAATTTTTGATATAACTTGGTCAAACCTTGGGTATATATTGGGAATACTTTTGACCTAAAATAATTATGTGAACAGAAGCTATAAAGTCCAGTATACATTGGGCATACATTGGGTATATATTGAGAATATTTTAGGCCTAAAATAGTTGTGAACAAAGATTAAAAAGTCCGGTATATTTTGGGCATACGTTGGAGATATCTTTGGCCTAAAACAGTTGTGAACAAAGATTATAAAATTTAGTATACCTTGGGCATATATTGGATATATCTTAGGAATACCTTAGCCTAAAACAGTTGTGAACAAAGGCTATAAAGTCTGGATACCTTTGATATATCTTGGGTATACCCTGAGAATACTTCGGTATACATTTGGAAATTCCATGGGAATACTGTGGGTATATCTTGAAAATATTTTGGATACACTTTAGAGATATTTTAGTGATTTTCACAAAAAAAAAAGAACAAAAAAGAAATCAACAACAATACAAATAAAAACTCAAAAAACAAAAGTAAATAAATAAACTCAATTTCAAAACTTTCTTTTTGAGCAATCTCACAAACTCATTAAATCTAGAGCAAAAGCCAAATTCTAAAAATAATTGCAGCATTATTATGAATCTCAATAGTAATTTTTCTCTTCTTCGAAGAAATAGAAGAGATGGAAGGGAGAATGGCAACGAGATTGGAGAAGACCTGATCGGAAACAAGAGAAAGTCCGTGATGATGGATCTCGAAGAAGATAAAGAAAATGAAAATGCCGAGACGATCAAATCAGTATACCTATGACGAAAATGGTGTAAAGTTTGTCAAGAGAAGGCAAAGTTGCAACGAAGAACAACGAAAGAGAAGAAAAAAAAAGATAGAATTAAAAAAGTACAGATAAAAACAAGTTGGTGAAGATGGAAATAAAAAGAAATCGTCGGTAATATTGAAGAGAAAACAATTAAAAAACAGAAAATTCTTCAAAAAAAAAAGTATCTTTTTTTTAAATAAAATATTACCTTTTAGTATAAAATTTAATAATATTTTATAGATATAAAAATACATATTTTTTTACGTTATAAATATATGATGAAAAGTGTATAATAAAATATTGGTAGCATTTTTTCACTCAATTGGCAAGATTAAAAGTTGATTCTCCCTTATTCAAAACAAAAAGTTGATTTTCCCAATTTTTGAATGGATTGGAATATCCTCGATGTTATGCAGTGGAAAATGTTAATCTATTTGAGTTGTTATATTATGCATATGAGTGCACAATATTATGTGCTCTAAATATCTATTCATGCGTGTAAAAATTAAAAATTTCTAACTTTTTTATAAATTCATTTTTTAATAAATGTAACTGTATTATTTTAATAATTGTAAATTTATTATTTAATAACTATATAGATATATCATTTTATAAATATAGATTCATTATTTATTTTCATGAATTAGTTATATAGTTTTTTGTATGTTTTATTATATGTTTACCAATTTCAAATTTATTATTTAATACTGTAAATATATTATTTTATAACTGCATATTAATTATTTATTTCATGAGTTTCTTTTATATTTTATTGTGTGTTTGATTATTTGTTTATTAGGTTCATATTCAATATTTAATAATTGTATATATATTATTTTATAACTGTATAATCATTATTTGTTTTCATGAATTTCTTTCATTATTTCATATATGTTTGATTATTTGCTTAACATGTTTAGAGTCGTTATTTAATGACTGTAGATATATTATTTTATTACTGTATATATTTTCATAAATTTTGTTGTTTTTTTCATCTATATTTGATTATTATTTGAATTATCACAAATCAAACTCTCATAAATCACATTTTTTAATGAAATATGTTCATCCATTTACAATCGATCAAAAAAATTACATAAAAACAAATCGAATAATAAAAATAAAATAATTAAGAAAATCTTAACAAAAAACGGAAAGATAGACTAGTTAAAAGCAACAAACAAAATAAGTGAAAAAAAAACAAATGGAAAAAATTGTCGAAATAAATAGTTGGAAGAAACAGTCGTTAAATTCAAAAAAACTATCATTATTAAAATAATGTATCTACAGTTATTAAACAATATATCAAAAAAATCCGGCATGTGTGAGCTCACTTGAAGCATATAGTACTATGCATTTGGGTGTATAATACGCAAACTATATCATAGACCACGGTTCATATTACAATATGGATCAAACATATGTGAGAGATATGATGACAATTTTGTAAATAAAACAAACTTGCACAAATCTATTTATTGATATAGATTCATTAGTTTGTTAGTAAAAGATTCATTAGTTTATTGATAAATGTTCATTTTATTTTCAATCAAAATCAACAGCTATTTTGTGTTTTTTTTTTATATTTTCATATGCTATTTGTATCGATTTATTATTTTTCTATTTTATTTTGTTTTGATTTTTTGTTACGTTTTGAGTTTATTTGAAGTGAATTAATACTTACAAATGAAAATATAAAAAAATCTATTAAATTAAGTATACATAAAAATAAAATGAACTTGTATTAATGTAAAAAATTAACCTTTAGTAATAAACCGATGAACCATTTTTAATAAATTAATGAACCTTTAGTTCATTTCGTAATGAACATTTTTAGTTTATTCGTAATGAACATTTACTTTATTCCTAATAAACTTTTAGTTCATTTCTAATGAATATTTATAATTTATTTATAATGAACATTTTCAATAAACTAATGAAACTTTACTTTATTTGTAATGAATATTTTTTAATGACGTAATAAACCTTTTTCAATAAACTAATGAATATTTAGTTCTGTAATGAATATTTTCAGTTTATTCGTAATGAACATTCTCAATAAACTAATAAATTTTTATTTTATTCATAATGAATTTTTTTTAATGAACTAATGAATATTTTTTAACAAACTAATGAACTTTTATTTAATGACAGATAATAAATATTTACAAAAATATTATCATGTGATTGACAGTTGTGTGGGTTTCATTTATTTATAAAATTATAACTGCTTCTTATACGTGTGATGAACCTTAGTTCATAATGTTATATGGATTGAGTCCAACATATAACAATTGTGTATAATATAATTTGCCAATCTACTTGGTAATATTGGGCTTCTATCTATGCTGGGCCATCGGTTTAATGGAAATCTTTGGTTGCGGAAAACTGCGCTTCAATACGGGCCCAATTGTTTATAGCATTCAGTCTATCATAGAATTTTTGAGATTAATTTTATTTGTAATAACTGAATTTTATTTTTATATTAAAAAAATTTTTAAAAAAATTTGTTATAAAAAAATTACTTAATTATATTTTTATTTTACTGAAATCACTTCTTAATTTTCAGATATGAATTATCCAGAAATCTAAAAATGATATTTGATTGTATATGAAGTGATAATTAACATATTGTACAAAATATAAAATGATTTAGCAAAATAAAAATAAAATTTATTGCTTTTTTTATGGAAAAAAATATTTTATAATAATTTAGTTATTATGTATAAAATTAACTCTGAACAAAAAAAAAAAAAAAGAACTCTGGAAATCTTCAGTCCTTTGTCCATAGCTGTCTTTAAACGATTGGACCAACTTCCATAATTCCACGCTTTTTTTTTCTGAAACACCATAATTCCACGTTAGTAAGGATACAATGCAAGTAATAATGATATAAAAATAAATAAGGAATTAATAAAGTGACGACCATATAATATAATGCGTTAATAATATAATAAAATAATAAATATGGCATTAGACTAAGAATACCAAAGATGAATTTTGCAGAAAAATATGTAAATTTTAATTTATAGGTATAGAGGAAGGAGCAAGGAGATGTTTATACAACAAAAATGGAAAGTTTGTTTAGGAGTCACGTGTCCCACTCTGCATATAAAATTCAAGCTCCAGCTCTATGGTGCTTTTCTCTGTCATTTCCTTTTTAGCCGCGCCCGCACCGTTTTCTCCTTCTCTTCATTTCCTCAGAGCAACCTTTCTAGGGTTTCAACAAAAGCTCTGTTCTCTCGTTTCCCTCCGCCGAAATGAAGCTCACCGTTAAGACTCTCAAAGGCCGCCATTTTGAAATTAGGGTTCAGTCCACCGATACTGTGAGTTGCTCTCCTACATTTCATTTTTTTTTTTTTTATGTTGGACAACTGAATAGCTCCTGCTTACTATTGGCAATGGCTTAGTTGATTTGATCTTTTTTCTTTTGGAGTTTTTTTTTTCCGTTATTAATTTCTGGTGTTTTATCAATTATTCTGTGAAGATATTAGATTAACATTATTTTTTATTGAGGTATATTGGTGTTTAATTGGAACTGTTTTGTTTTAACTTTTAAGGTAATGGCTGTCAAGAAGAATATTGAAGATCTGCAAGGAAAGGATAATTACCCTTGCGGGCAGCAACTATTGATTCACAATGGGAAAGTATTGAAAGACGATACTACATTATCAGAAAACAATGTATCTGAAGATGGTTTTCTTGTTGTAATGCTTAGCAAGGTATTCTTTCTATACTGGCTGTGATGTCACTGCGTTGTGCTTATCAATTTTATTTATTTCATAAGTCCTTTTTGGTTTTTCGTTTTGAGGATGAAATAAACCTGCAGATTTTTATTTTTAATTTCGGTTTTGGTTTAATGAGCACTTGCTTTTTGCTAATGCTATATAACTGCATAGTGTGATACACTCGCAAATATGAAAGATCGAAAAAAATGTATGCCTAGTTTTTTTTGGATGTAATTCTGTCGCAACCAACTTCTGCCGTATCCTTACCTTGTTCTTCCAATCATTTTTCTATCTTGACAGAGTAAAGCTTCTGCCTCATCCACCCAAGTAAGCACTTATTGTATTTGTTGTTGGACAAGATTTCTGCTCTTCTCTATCTCAGTTTACCTATTTTAAATTTTCCTATGACAGCCTGCTGTTGCGACTCCACCCACAACTGCACCACCTTCAAATCCAACTGCACCAGTTGAAGTTCAAGCACCGTGGGTTCCAATGACCAGTGTTTTGATTTGATATCTTAGCATCAACTACATTGCTTTCATATATTGTTGAATCTGTTATTGCAGGACCTCAAAGGCTGTGACATCTGCTCCCAACACAGCAACAGCTATGTATGGGCTCTATCTTCTAACATTATGTTTGTTTATTGCATGTTAGGGTTAAATATTAACACAAATTGTAGCCATATGTTTATTCTTGATCAAGCACTCCGTTTATAGTTCCTGTGCTTAAAGTCTACTCCCTGATACTGGGTTCTGGATTAGTTTTTGCAACACTATTATAAATGGAAAGATTGAATTATTTAAGTCCAAGCTCGCCGTCAATAGGAAGTTACTGGTTGCTTATTAATTGAAGCGTTTTATTTAATATATAGGAAAAATCTTATTCTTATCTTTTTGACAGATCTGTATTATTTTTTTTTGGCATAAATTATACACAGCTCCTCTAATTTGTCTGTTTTTCTCAAATTGCTTGCCCTCTTGATTGGTTTTTGGATTATTTGCCCTATGAATGTTGTTTTTGGACCATATGGTTTGAAATACGGCACAATTAGTCACAATTTGCTGACGTGGTAGCCGCAGTGTAAATTACTAGAGATGACTGCTACATCAGCAAATTGTGGCTAATTATGCAGTTTTCTAAAATTGAGGTGACAATATGGTCCAAAAACAATGTTAAGGGGGTAATTATGACCAAAACCGATCAAGACGGCAATCTGAGAACAATTGACAAGTTGGAAGGGTTGCATATGGTTTAAGCTTTTTTTTTTTTTTCCATGTAGCAATAACCTTGTCTAGTTTAAATCTTTCAAATTGCATTCTTCAATTTTTTTTTTCCATGCACTTCCAACTCATGTTTATTCTAGAGTACAACCTTATGAAAATTGCTAAAATTACATCAGAAGCATATTAGCTATCCTCTAAAAATGAAAAATCTATATTCTATTTGATTCAGTTCTCTTGTTTGAATCTTAATTTAGTGAAACCTAAACTAACGTGTGTGTATGTGTGAAATGTATATAATAAAATGTTGATTCTGGTAGATCTGCTAACTGACAAAATGATTTTAGGATTTTGTGTGCCACAATCCAATCATTTGTGTAAGAATTGGCAGTATCAACTATTTATCAATAAGAATCAAGTTTAAGCAATATATCTCTATAAAAAGTGGTTCATTTGATTTTGATCTAAATATTAAATAACATGATTCAACTTCAAAAGGTATTTCACAATGTATATATACAATTGAATATCAGTTGAATTGCATTCCATCTGATGTTTCTTCTTGATGAAACGGATTGGAATCTTAGTAAGATTTGATAAACTGGAGTCAACTGGAACTACATGGGCCGCATTGGTTATATACTTCACATGTTTTGGGTTTACGCTAGCCAACAATGTGAGATATTGTCAATGATCTTGTAATTGTATTATTCTTTTGTGCTCTTTAGCTTTGAATATAAGGTTGTGTTGTAATGTATAATAGAAGTTGTGTAATGGTATTATATAAGTACATTATCTTTGTTACAGTGCACAAACTGATACCTATGATGATGCTGCTTCGACTTTAGTTGCTGGTAATGATCTTGAGCAGACTATCCAACAAATAATGGATATGGGAGGTGGCAGCTGGGACAAAGAAACAGTTGCTCGTGCACTTCGAGCGGCATTTAACAATCCAGAAAGAGCAGTGGAATACTTGTACTCTGTACGTCCACGTTTGGAATATCTTCTGATGCAATTTTTGTATATATTAGGGACTTATGTTGTTTGGTTTTCAGGGTATTCCAGAAACTGCAGAAATTGCTGTCCCTGTTGCACATTTACCTGCTGGTCAGGCAACTGAAACTGGCGCATCTCCTGCTGCACCCCTACCTGGAGCACCAAATACATCTCCATTGAATATGTTTCCTCAGGTATTGCTTCAGATGTAAGAGGACTTATATCATGTGTTGCATGTATGCTTTTTCTTATTTAATTATTTGCAACTTCTTCAGGAGACACTTTCTGCTGCTGCTGGCGGTGGTGAAGGTGGAAACCTTGATTTTCTTAGAGGCAATCCACAGGTGCGGTTCTTATCAGCATTTGTGGATGTTTAAAATCTGAACAACCTAAAATTTTCTTCCATGTGGGATTCACATCACTATTTGCCCAGTGGCTCATGTCATATTTTCTTACAACTATCTGTCAAGGGAATAGCTTAGGCAATGTTTAAAATAAATGTGAATATTGTCGAGGCACATGAGTGTTGGTATTAACAGTACATGTGAATTTTGCTTGGGTAAATATTTTGATTTTACAGAAGTTTTTTACGTGTTCTGTTTAAAGGGAAGTACATAAAACGACCTTGTATTTAGTCCTTTAAGAATTTGAGGCTTGTGGTTTTATTTATATCATACCAGTACTCTGTATTTTCATTTTGTGACATCAGCTTATTTTTGTTTTATGAAATTGTTACTTTGTGTCATGCGTTGTGAGAAAAAAGTAACTATTATCAAATAGTTTTGATGAAATTCATAACTTATTCCAGATGAGCAAAAGTTAGTTTTTGTGGGGAAAAATGAGTTACTGTCATAAATGGAAATACATGATACTATTTGATACAAATGAAACCACAGCCCTCAAAAGTATCAGATGTTAGACCATATAATTTAATTTAATACCAATCGCTTAGGATCTCATTGTGATTAATCCATTATGCATAATGCGTATTGAAGTTGTATGGTGGCCTTACGATTAATAATTTTTTGGTTTTAATTTTTAGTTCCATTCATTGCGTCAATTGGTGCAAGAAAATCCTCAAATTTTACAGGTTTGTTTTGTTATTATTTTATATCATCATCATCATTGTCATCTAATTTTTCTATCCTAGAGTTCAATTGACTGCTTTTATTACAGCCCATTCTTCAAGAACTTGGAAAGCAGAACCCCCACCTGTTAAGAATGGTTCAAGAAAGTCAGACAGAATTTCTTCATTTATTAAATGAACCTATTGAAGGTTTTGAAGGGTGAGTGCTATATTGGTGCATGTGCTTTATTAATAAAATGACTCTGCTGAACCGATAGTGTTTGTCCATTTGATCGATGTTAGTACAACCACGATCTGCATCTAGTGAAGGGTTTTCTTTCTATAGTTTAATATGGATTGCATTCGTTATCTCCCTATATGCTTGCTAGCTTTATACTTGGGATTTTGACAATGACTTAATTGTTAATTTACAGGGATAACTTTGAGCAGGGTGACCGAGACATGCCTCATTCTGTTAACGTGACGCAAGACGAACAAGAGGCTATCAATCGGGTATGCTATGCTGACATTGTTATTACATCATTGGCTTTTATCTTTATGTTTTTTTACTGTAAAGATTATGATTTTTCTAATCTAAATTTACTCATATAAGTTTATATTTCATATTTATAGCTTCAGGCAATGGGATTTGATAGAGCCCTTGTCATTGAGGCATTTTTGGCTTGTGATCGTAATGAGGAATTGGCAGCTAACTACCTGTTGGAACATGGTGGGGATTTTGAGGATTGAGCTGAGAACCATACATGGTCGGATTCATAAATTTTTTTTTTGGGTTCAACTAAATCATTCTATAGATGAATTTGTCTGTGTCAGCATGTTTGTAGCGTTCTGATTGCATTGCATTGTAAACCCCAATCACGAATCCTTGAAGAAGTACTATGGAGAACGTGTTGTCATGTTTTATATAGGTGATAAATATTTGCAACTTATATTTCCTACGGGCGTGTTGACAACTAACAAGGCTGCTTTCACCATGTATTCTCATGAAGGTTCTGCCTTTTTTTTTTTTCAAACTAATTTGGAACTCGTCGGAGTAAATGCCTTCACAATGGTCAAAACTTGTTGGAAGGAATTTTTGATCTTTTATTATTAAATTAATAATCTTAATCGGATTTAGTAGTGTATTGGATTAAGATTCTTTGAGGCGTAGATAAATCAGCCTCTATATTTATCAAAAAATGGATACGTTCCCTCTCAAATTTTGTAATTTATTATTTTATTTCTGCAGTTCTTTAAAATCAAACTGTTACATTATTAAGGGTTGATTTTGAACAATAAAAGAATAAAAATAGATTCCAATAATAAAAACAAGTAATTTTGAGGATAAAAATGCAGAAATTTATGGTCAGAAACCGGAGGTGCATACAGTAAAGTAATTTCCAAATAGCATTCGATTGATAAATTGAAAAAAGTTCAAAAAAACAAACATGTGATTAATTTTAAGTATGTGATATTTTTTTTATAAAATAAGTAATGTGATTTGTACCATTAGCAAATTTAAATATATATCTTTAATAGTATTAAAAAAATGGGGAAAGTTAAAAAAGAAGACGTATAGTTTCTGAATTTTGTAATTTTAAATATGTAATATTTTTTTGTGTGCAAAATGGATACTGTGGTTTGTATTGTTATCAATTTTAATTATATTTTCTAACATTCAGAAAGACAAGAAGTAGAAAAAAAGACTTTCAAAGTAACTTGAGATGACTCTAATGATTCAAGTGATGAAAAATCAGATGATTAAGTTGCCAATCCCATATTTTTATATTGATAATAGATGAAATTAATAGCAATTATCCCATAAAAAATTTCCTTTCTTTGTTAAAACTAGAAATGAAATTTTTAATACTACTAACTTCTTTTTCTAATAATATATTTTTCTCAATAAGTTTAGCATGATAATTTAAAACTTTATATTTAGTAGAATTGTATTTATCTAAAAATTTAGTTAACTTTTCATTAGAAGTTCTTAATTTCTTTTTTTTTTGGAGTTCTAACTATTTCTTTAAGTGATTTAAAAAAAAATATTTTTCACATTTATGCATCAGATTTTCAATAACATGTATCATGTTATTACCTGATCATTCATCACTCAAACCACTAGAGTTATCTTAAGTTACTTTGAAAATTTTACTTTTATATTTATTGTGATTTTGAGTGTGTCATTTTACATAAAAAAAAAATACAATATATTTAAAATTACAAAAATAAAAAACTACATATATATATATATATATATTTTTTTTTTTTTTGAACCTTTTCCAAATTTTTTAATACTGTTAAAGATACATAATTAAAATTGCTATTGCCAAAAAAGAAAAAAATACCACATACTTTCTCCTAAATTGAGATATGCCCAAATAGGTAAATAGTAACCAAACGGAATAATCTCCCACGAATTTCTCTGAATTTGGCATTAGCTTCTTCTGCGGTATGTTGAGCTTCGATAGTTTGGAAACAGGTGCTTCGATGACATTGCAGAGTATGCTCTTTGAAGGGCACATAACTGCGATCCGCTCCCTGTTGTTTTAAGAAGAAAGAAAATCGCATGATATCAAGGCCACCTATAAATCTCCCACCTCACCGGAGCCTTTCACTGATCAAAGGCTGCCTGAATTCCGGTGACTTACGACGTGCACGCTACTTGTTCGATAAAGTTCCTCAACCAGACCTGCGTTCGTGGACCATTTTAATTTCTAGTCATATTCAACATGGCTTCCCCAAGGAAGCCATAGAAATTTACAGAACATTGCTGTTGCGCAACATAAATCCGGATAAATTGGTCTTACTGTCAGTAGCTAAGGCGTGTGCTGCTTCTGATGATATTGGCCAGGCCAAGGAAATACATGGTGATGCAATTCGGTTTGGTTTGAATAAAGATCTTGTGTTGGGCAATGCTTTGATTGATATGTATGGGAAATGTAAGTTTGTTGATGGCGCTAGACGAGTTTTTGATGATATGGTGATTAAAGATGTGATTTCTTGGACTTCAATGGCTTCTTGTTATGTCAACTGTGACATGTCTAGACAAGGTCTATTGGCTGTCAGGGAGATGGGGTCGAATGGGGTGAGACCTAACTCATTGACGGTGTCATCGATCTTACCTGCTTGTGCAGATCTGAAGGATTTGAAGTGTGGAAGAGAGATTCATGGGTTCATTTTGAGGAATGCAATGGAAGGGAATGTTTTTGTGAATAGTGCACTTGTGAATATGTATGCCAGTTGCTTGAGCCTTAAACAAGCTAGACTGGTATTTGATAGCATGCCTCAGCGAGATGTTGTATCATGGAATGTAATATTAACGGCGTACTTCTTTAATAAGGAATTTGAGAAAGGTCTTGGTTTGTTTTATCAAATGAGAAAGGAAGGTGTCAAGTTAAATCATGCTTCATGGAATGCTGTAATCAGTGGTTGTGTGCAGAATGGCAAAAATGAACTGGCATTGGATATATTTTATAACATGAAGAATTTAGGATTCAAACCAAATAAAATCACAATTGTTAGCACCTTACCTGCTTGTACAAATCTCGAAAGCTTAATGTGTGGCAAACAGATTCATGGCTATGTTTTTAGGCATTGGTTTGTTGAGGACACAACGATAATAACAGCTCTTGTTTTGCTGTATGCCAAGTGTGGTGAATTGGAACTTTCGAGAAAAATCTTCGATATAATGCCAAGGAGAGATATTATTGCTTGGAACACGATGATTATTGCTAATTCAATGCATGGGAATGGAGAAGAATCATTGATGCTTTTCCACAGAATGCTAGACATAGGGGTTAAACCCAATTCAGTTACATTTATAGGTGTTTTATCCGGCTGTAGCCATTCTCAGCTAGTTGATGAAGGTATTCTCATTTTTAATTCAATGAGTTCTGACTATTCAATTAAACCTGGTGGAGATCATTACTCATGCATGGTCGATGTACTAAGCCGTGCTGGTCGCCTGACAGAGGCATATGAGTTCATCCAGAGAATGCCTGTAGAACCAACAGCTGCTGCCTGGGGTTCATTACTTGGCGCTTGTAGAGTCTACAAGAATGTGGAGTTGGGGAAAATAGCAGCTAGTCGGCTGTTTGAGATTGAACCAGACAACTCTGGAAATTACGCATTACTTTTCAACATTTTGGTTAGTGCAAAATTGTGGGCTGAAGCTTCTGAAATTAGGAAAAGGATGAGAGACAAAGGAATTGCAAAGACACCAGCTCGTAGTTGGGTTCAAGTGAAAAATAGAATATATTCATTTGTTGTTGGAGATAGGAGGAATAAACAGAGTGATCAGATCTATAGGTTTTTGGATGATATAGTTGAGAAGATGAGATTGGCTGGATATCAGCCCAACACTGAATTTGTTCTGCAGAATGTAGACCAAGAGGAAAGGGAAGAGTCTCTCTGCAGCCATAGTGAAAGGCTAGCAGTTGCTTTTGGGATACTGAATTCAACCGGGAAATCATCAATTCAGGTGTTCAAAAATTTGAGAATATGTGGGGACTGCCATAATGTCATCAAGTTCATAGCCAAAATTGTTGATATGCACATAACTGTCCGAGATTGCCTGAGATTTCACCATTTCAAGGATGGACATTGCTCCTGTCATGATTTTTGGTGATTTTTCCATGCTGATTTGTTGAATGCAATCTAGAAAGAGAACTATATATAGTTGAGATTTGGCATCAAACGACCATGTGCAAATACTGTATGCTCCATCATCAGTGTTTAACAACCATGTGTGAGCAGAAAACTAGAAAATTGCAGTAGTACCAGCATCAAACAACCTTGTATGATTGCCAGCCAACTTGGTTTGGCCAGAGCGTTATAACAGCCATGATAATCCAGAACATTCAAAAGGTCAGTGCATGATCAACTGGACTTTCCTTTTTTGCTTACTAAATTGGCATGGAGGCAGTTTAGGGGTCAATTTTGTCAAGAGTATTTACACAACTCATTTGAAACAATATCAATCTCGTTGGTAGCAGTTTTTTTACTTCGGTTCCAATTGCCATATAGCTCCCCGAACTATGGCCCTCCCTGACTCATTCCTCTTTTTTTACTTCAAGAAAAATGCTGTTTGATCATCACATATACTTTATGGACCAGTACCTTTCATTTGACACTAGTAGGGAATTTTTAATTTCTCAAGCAATGCCTAGGATTAAGATTTGATGTGATGTAAATAAGACTAAACAGGGAAGAACTCAATATAGAAAGCGACACAAATTTTTCACCACTCCAATTCACTAGTGCAAAGTAAGACAAGTATTGCAAATGTGGCAGCGAAGTATATCATAGAGACCTCGTTTGAAAAACATGTAATGAAAAGTTGCCATTACATCACATATACACAGTAAGTTAAACAGCTGCTGATGTCTCATCACACGGGGAACTTAGAATTCCCTATCTGGGAACAGAATAGGTGCAACCAGAGACCAAAGGTAGAGAGCTGCAGTGGCCCAGCCAGTAACAATCCGAACCCATACGGATGGCCACCCCACATCAACCAACTTACCACTCTCTCCAACCGAGGTTGACCACCCAGTCAAAAGCATTGCTGAATACATGCTAGCAAGAGAGAAGATTATGTGGAAGAAGGCATAAGAATATGTGACTGGCTTAGCTTTTTCCTCTTCATGGTCTCCCTCTGGCTTGTTTTCCAATGGCAGCAAAGGTTTTCCTGCTCATCCACCATTAAATTAAAGTATTAGATCTAGTAAAAAATATCACATACATTATTACAAGATAAAATGGGGAAACAAATAAGCTATTCTATGGGAAAAAATAAATTCACATAGTGAGAAACACTTAATAATCTGTCACTTAAGCAAACAAGAGGAAAAACTGCTAGTCTTCAATTTCCTCATCTTGTTAGCAGATATTTTGGACAATGCTCAGAAAATTTTAGGGGCCAAGAGATATTTAATGAAACAAGTACATCTTCCAGATGTATTTTGCAATTTACATGCAAACAAATTGCATTTATAAAATTGAATAAAAATTTATACACCTTTTCCCAAGATATACCTGCACGGGGTGAGCTTGGTGGGGACAAAAGAGTTGTAGAAGAACCAGCACGGACAGCAGAATAGACAACTGATAGAACAGTTGTAAGCAGGCCAATGGACAGGGTGCCCGTGGAAACAGCTTGTGAATGTTTGTGCAGACCATTGCACTCATATTCCCTTGGTTCACTGGCAAGTCCACTGTAACATAGGTACACACAGTATAAGGATATAACTGATGCAGGCAGAATGCTTCCACTTACCTGTTTGCCACCAAAAAGACTGGCCATGAGACCGCAAATCACACAATTTCTAATACAAGGAATTAAATGAGAAATGAGGTACTATAATGTGCTTTCTTTCCAGTAGAAATGGTGAGCATTATGACTCCAACCTAGAATCCGCAAAACTTCTAATACAAGGATGACTAAATGTGCATTGTAAGCATAACAGTGGAAATTAATGCTATTAGCAATGATAAATTCAAATTTACTCAAATACAGAGGTAAAAAATGGTAAGTAAGAGATATTATACAACTCTTGGCAGCACTTCCCACTAAGAACACAAGATCTTGTAAGAAAATATAAGTAATGGAGTCAGTATTTGCAATCAATCCACACTGGCCATTGTGAGGACCATGATGGATAGAACTGTGTCCCAGCAATCACTATCTGGTCCAGTATCATATTGTCATTTAATAAAAGCCATCAAATACATCATTGCTCTTACTAATAATCAATTAAACATATCTTAAATGACTCTTATTTTGCACATTTCATTGCTCGCGAACTTTTGGCCACTGCTTTTGCTGTTTTGCATACAATGAGGTACTGTCTTTGGACGAAATAAAATAGTTCAGGCTATTCCATGATTGTAGTTGTCATCAAATTTTTAGTGTCTAAAAAGAAGGAAGCAAGAGGAAAAACTAATTTATGTATCCCTAATCTAATTGATTAAACCATTCTCCACCTCCGGATAAAATGTATTGACTGTATATTTAGTCAACATTTCTCTTCTGTTAACATAATTTACTTCAGTAACTTTGCTTTTGTCGAAATGCAGTTGTTGCAATTAGCATCTTTGTTTCTTGCACACATGTCCAAGTTAGTCAATATGATTAACAGCAATAATTAGTAGGTACACTGGAATGCAAAAGTATAAACTTACAGCAGGGTGCAGTGTGACAATAGCAAAAACAAACATGAAAATGAGCGTCATGACAATAAAGAATGTGTTTAACCCACAGTCCTGTCCAGATGGTGTGAACCAATGGAAGAGAAATCCCGAAAAGACAAATGTTGCTAGATAACAAATGAGTGAAACGATAAAAAGCGCAATATACCTGTATGAATAAAATTGTAACACTTGTACAGGTTAGATCTCATAAAAGAATAAGAAAAAGCATCAGTAAAATGGAAAAATACCAGGGCACACTGAATATCAACTAACCAGAACTGTTCATCATATCCAACCCATTTGTCATTCCATCCATGAACAAAATCCAACAAAAGCACAACTTGAACGAGAAGAAACAATCCTGAGCCAAATTTGGATACAGACTCTGTATGTGCAAAAAGTAACTGTTAAGTGTTAGCTTATATTATCCACTTAGGATCGATATGCAAAAAAGATAGAAAAATTGAAATCATGAAAACCATCATCTAATAGTCCATGCAGATGGCACCAGGATGGTAAAAAAAAAAAAACTAATTACCATAGAAGCTAACAATCTCATTTGGAAGAAAAAACATAAAGATCACCAAAATGAACCAGCAGATAATTTTCATCATCCATCCACCATGGTGCAAACCATCACGAGGGTCCTTCTGATTTTTTACACCAACCATTAAGATTGCTAAAATGGTGAAGAACAGAAAATTCCCCAAGCTAACACGCAGTACTGCATCTGTTTCAAACCACTCCCTATCAGGTGTTTTGTGGAAGTGATTAATCCCTGCATTCAAATTCAATAAAGTAAATTAGAATCATCTTTTGAAAATATCTAGAAATGTGTGAAGCACATTAACTACATCTAACTCTTAAGCAAATGCCATTAGAATTAATCAACTGTTTACAGAAATGTTGTCACAGGTAAATAATCCATTCAACATCAACAATGCCTCAATTAAATAATCCATTCAAAGCAATAGTAACATAGAGACACAAACCATTGTAAATGATAGAAAAAACTTACACGGGAGCTTCTCCATGAGAGGAGCAGCAACCTCACGAAGAATCCAGGAAACAATAAGTGACAGAGCAAAGAGACCACAGTAAGCAATCCTGGCAGACCGCCTGCTTATCCCTGACACCGCAGTGCGACATGCGTCACAGGCGCACGCTGCGCAGCAAGACGCAAGGCAAGAAGCCGCCCACATGTTCTTTGACGATCAATCAAACAAATTTCCAATCTAAAACACAAAAGACACCACCATCATCATTTTATTAGGATCAAAATCCTAATTGAATTTCCTAGCTCAAGCAAATGAACGGAATATAACAAAACACCAAAAATATAAATTTCTTGAATTGATTATAAAACTAACCCTAACTGGTCAATGATCGATCCGAGATTCTGTTGATTTAAGCATATAATTGTGAATTGAGAATGAACATGAAAACCTAATCAATGTAACTTAACAAGAAAAATTATCTAAAAAAAAAAAAGTAGAAACAGAAAAGGAGAAATTAAATAGAGAATACCTGCGCGATTAGAGAGAGAAGAAAAGGGTATGATGTTTGATCAAAGAAAACGGAGAAAATTCAAGAAGAGGAATTTGCTTTGTCAGTCAAGAAAGACTCCTTTTGTCTTCTTCAACCATTGGTTTTTTTTTTTGCTTGCTATTCACCGACTGCCGTTCATATTACGCGTGGGGCCTGTTTTACATCCAATCACAATCAGAATTCAGCTAGCGATTTATATTTTTCTTCAAAAATGAAAAAGCTAGAGATTTTATATTGGCATATTAATTATTATAATATTTCTATGCTCAATACAAAATTATCATTTTAGTCTGTCTATGAAAAAAAAATTAAAATAAAAATTTCTAAATAATTTTAATGTCTTTCATACGACAAACATATGAAATATATTTTTCTCAATATATAGATATTTGAAAAATTGCTAAAAATAATATAAATTTTTAAAATTGTATCAAAATTAAATTGTATAATTTATTTTTTAATTTACATACATAAATTTTTAAAATTTTTTCAATTTATAAATTTAGGCGAAATTCCACTGATACAACATAAAATTTTAATAATATTTAAAAAATCATAATAATTAGAAAGCTAAATCATCTATGGAGAAATAAAACTGCAATTATTTTTATTGAAATTTAAAATTTTAAAACATATATAGTTTTTAAAGAGAAATTTAGATTTTAAAATTTTATATCTCAATAAAATAATGTCGTTTCTATTTATTCATAGATGACTCAGCTTTCTAGTTAGTACAACCTTTTTAATTTCGATGAAATTTTATATTATATCAGTACAGTTTCACCGAAATTTATAAATTGATAAAATTTAAAAAATTATGTATTTAAATAAAAAAAATAGAAAGTACAATTTAATTTGATATAACCTTAAAAATTCAAATTATTTTAGCAAATTTTCTTATATGTTTACATAATTATTTGATTTATATAAAATAAAATTATTTTTTTATCAAAAAAATATAATGAACTATGCATTTATAAAATGGGAATAATTATTTTTTAAAATTTATCGATAATTGTAAAATTTTGTAAAAAAATAAAAAATTGTTTGAGCAAAAGGCCTAAAGTAAACAATTAATTAAGCAAACTAAAATAGGACGGCTTTTGGCGCCGTGAGAGGTCAAATAAAACTCCAATTATCTCCTCCTATCACATACGAAGATATACACTTGGTCCATCACACGTCGCACCCAATCTTTTTTTCATTCTTTAATATTTTTCCTTTTTTAGTGTTTTGCTAATCTCAATCAAATCTATAGCTCGCTTTCCGTTTGCCTAATCGTGGTGGGTAATAGGCTAATAGTCCCCGCCATCTCCTTCACCTCAAACACGAGACACACGGACAAATCTCCATAATATAGGGATTTTATTATTCAAGAAACCATCTTCTTCCTTTCTTTCGCTGTAAGTATCTCTGCCTTTCTGTATTTTCCTTCAGATCTGTGATAATTTAGTCTGATTATCTTTTTTATTAATGTTGATGTACAAATGATGGATTTTGTCTATCTGGGTTTTGATTATGTAAGTATTTGATGTTTTCTCTTGTGGAATGAGATAATTTATTGTCTGCGCTTGGGAGAGAGAGATCTAAAATCAGGAAATGGGCAAGCTGGTGTAGCGGAAAGGTCAAAATCTTTGCTTTTTAGTATATTAAAATATGGGGCATACTTAGCTACCTTTCATTTAAGAACCCGGGATGGTTAATCATTTTTGTTTTTGCTCTTTTTTTTTGGGCCTGGTGGGTAGATTGTTTTGTCCAGTGGGTTTGAGGCCATAGATAAATGTGGTTGGATTTCATAGATTTCACAATTATCATATACTGCAGAATGAAAAATTATGAGAATTAGTTTTCCCGGTTTAAGAACTACTTTATGTGATTTTGTGTGGTAAAATTACCTAAGTTTTGCTTACTTCCTTTGAACAGCTGGAATTCTTGGAACTGCTAATTCTGGACCATTTGCTAGTAAAGTGGGATCAAGTTAATTCTATTCTGCTTTTGTTCGTTCCATTGTAGAATTCCTGTGTTCATTAGTCGTCTGATTTTGCTGATACTTAAGTTATATTTTGATTCTTTTCATGCTTCTTCCTTTTGAGATGCATTGCCTCTATCCTTCTAAATTCAATTAATTGTAGTTTCCTGTGCCATAATTTGTTTCAAATTCTATCCTTCTAAATTAGTATTCTCTAGGGGGTGGTTCCCTTTTTTATGTGGCATCTCATAATTATGAGCATGTTGATGCCAGTGATCTTTTCACTTCTGTAGGTTACGAAGAACAGTTGCCCTACACTTCTAGTGATATGATTCATTGACAATCAGTTATATGCATGATGCCTTCATAAAGTGTGTGTTTTCACTTCTGTCCTCGTTCCCCTGGTTTTGGGAGCAAATGTTTGGTTTGCTAGTGCTTTTGAATGAAAATCAATTTTAGATATAGAGTTAAAGCTTGAAGTAATTTGAATGAAGTAAAATGCTTTTCTCACTTACATCTAATTAATTATGCTAACACTTTTAATGATTTTGCCTGATTTTGGTACTTTTTTCTGTGAAAGTCTGTTTTGAGTGTGTATTTTTACTAGTAATCATGAACACAAATTGGTACAATGTTACAGGTTGGCCTAAGAGGTTCAGTTTAACAGCTATGGTTCTTGACAACATTTTATCTTCTCCTAATCGAAGGTCACCATCCTACCGGAAACAATTCCCTCGGGATGAATTGGGTAGTTGGTCAACACTTGTTCAAAGGCATCGTTTCCTCTTAACAGCTTTGGTTCTTTTGGCTTTCCTATGCACTGTCTATCTTTACTTTGCCATAACTTTAGGGGCCACTGGATCATGTGCTGGATTGGAGGGGAAACAAAAAGCAATCTGTCATCTAGAGCAGGCAAAGTCTTCTGTCCGAGGAAAAATGAAATTTTTCTAGCACATAGGCAACAAGTTAATTGATAGTGCTTTCCTGATCCTTCTCATTTCGAAATGGTTTTGCTTGTTATCAGTTAGTGCACGCATGATTTGTATCGAAATTTGTACTGGAAAGGTTCAATTGCATGAATCATTATTCTTAGTGTTAAGAACTTGAAATCATTTTGTAGATGCACCTTCTCCTTGTGGGTAATTTTTTTTTCCATGATCTGGTTGAATAGTTTTTCTTTTAGGGTTTATATTAAACAGTTAATTCACAGCACTGTTTATGTGCTATACTTTTTGATAAATGATATTCCTTTTTCTTTCATTTTTTTGTTGCCCAAGTTGTTTTGCATTACCACCACTATGTGAAAAGTAAGGCTGATGTTACGAATTGGATATATCGTACTATATATAAAAATGGGAGTTGGGGGTGGACATATAAAATTACCGAAAAACCAATCTGATTGTATTATTTAATTGGATTAATTTTGTCATTTACTAATTGAATTTATTAGTAAATAATATTAATAATTCATTAATTAAAAGTTTAGTTCTATTAGGTCTACATAACTATATTTTATATATAAAAAATCATATAACTAATATTAAAAAAATAAATTAATAAAAAACTATCAGTGTCCAACATTATTATTTTTTTACATTCCATGAATACTATAAATGAAAATTAATATTATTATTTTTAATTACAAATAAATGATAATTATAAATAAAACTAATTTTTAATTTAACGTTCAACATTTTTTTAAGTTCCATGAATATTATTATTTAAAATTTATATTATTATTTTTAAGTTATAAATTATAAATAAGTGATAATTATAAATAAAACTATAATATTTAATCTAATTTTTAATATAATTTCCAAAAAATTGATATTGAAGAGGAAATATTTAATATATTTGGAGTTTTATAATATATCTAACTTTTATTATTATTATTATTGTAAATAATAAATATTGGATCATTTGTATTATGATTATTATTGGCCCCTTTTTATTATATCATGTTTATAATTAAGTAGGAGAACACTCAAATGAAAAGTTTTACAAGATTATAATAAAAAAATATTAGAAATATAATTCTATAATTAATTTTTCTTAATCATACATATAACAAGTTAAGTTTTTAAAATTTACATGCATAGTAAAATATAATTTTCTTTTATATTAAAATATAAGAATAAAATATAATTAACAAACATTAATATTTAAATTAAATGTGACTTAATTACATGATAATTAAAAGTAATTAAAATTAATTTTCTGGATAAATTTATTATTATTATTATTAAAAATTACACGTGTTGATAATTAGGAATAGGAGGACATACAAAATAATCGTAAAATACTTATATACTACCTTTATTTTATATATAATTTTTAATAATAGACAAATTAATACTATGCATATGAGTTATAATACGAATTCAATATCTAATAATTACGTACAAAACACATTAATGAAATATCATAATATCATACTATATACAAAAGTGAGAATAGGGGGACATACAAATTTAAAAAAAATAAAAAATTAATTTAATAAAAAAATATTATGAAAACATAGTAAAAAAAATGACAATAGCATATTGTCATTCAAAGTATAACAATAGTGATAAACTAAATTACAACCATATACGTAATATATAATATAAATTTCAAAATATTAAATGCAATTCTTATAAGTTATTTAAGAAATTATAATTTCTTAATAATTTTTGTATAATTTAATAATTAATTTATTTTAATCATATACAAAATGAGTTAAGTTTTTAAGATTTATTTGCATAGTATAATATAATTTACTTTTATATAAATTTTAAGAATCAAATATAATTAATAACAATTAATATTTAAATAAAATGTAATTTAATTATAAGATATTAAAAGTAAGTAAAATTAATTTGTTGGACAAAATTAGTATTATTTATTTAATAATGATGTATCTAATTATTAAAAATAATATGCATCGCACGTGGATGATTATAAATAGAGAGGCAAACAAAATAACTGTAAAGTACTTATTACTTCTATTTTATATATGACTCTTAATAATTGACAAATTAGTAATTTGAAAATGGGCAAAATGACCATAAAATGCTTACTACATATATTTTATATATGATTTTTAATAATAAACAAATTAGTAATCTTCATATGAATCATAATATGAGTCCAATATCTAATAATTTCATACAACGTAACCAACCTAATTGTATTAGTTAATGAATTTAATTTTGTCTTTTATGCAACCAACCTAATTGTGTTAGTTAATATATTTAATTTTGTCATTTGATAATTTAATTTATTAGTGAATAATACTAATAATTATTATTAATATCTATTTAATAATAATGAATCTAATTATTAAAAATCAAGACACGAAAAAATAATTAATGAGACAGATAATATGACATGATTTTTTTCTATATAGTATGATATAAGAATCAAATATAATAAAATATTAGTATTTAAATTAAATGTGACTTAATTACATGATAATTACAAGTAACTATAATTAATTTGTCAGACAAAATTATTATTATTATTTATTTAATAATGATGAATTCAATTATTAAAAATCATGTGATGATTGGAAATAGTGGGAATAGATAAAATAATTGTAAAATATTTATTGCATCTATGTTATATATGATTCTTAATAATAAATAAATTAGTAAATTGATGAAATTTGAGATAAACATGCGCTTCTATAATTCACTATAAATAAAATATTATAATAAGACGAAACACATTAATAAAAAAATGAAAAAATTATATAAAAATTAATTGATGATTAATGATGAATCCAATATCTAAGAATCCTGTCCAGACATAACAAGTTGATTATATTAATTAATTGAATTGATTTTGTCATTTAATAATTTAATATTAGTGAATAGTATTGACAATCCATTATTAAAATTATTTTATTATTTTTAAAATTAATTAACTTAAAATAATAATGAGTAATAAAATAATTAAATAACTTAATAAATAATAAAAATGTGTTATAAATAATGAACAATCATATTCAAGATAATGAACAATTAAGTTAAAAACAATATACAATTAAAATGTAAACATTAAACCTATAAGTGATGAATATGGGATAAATAATCAAATTCAAAACGATGAGTAATCAAATTCATAATGATGAATAATAAAGTTCAAATTGATAAACAATCAAATTCTAATAAAAAAATTTATAAATTCATCACCATAATTTACTATATATAATTTATTATTATTAAAATCATAAAGTACTCACTCACTCCCTCTATTTTATATAATGAAGAAATTGATAATTTGATAAAATTTAAAATAAATATGTATTTTTATAATTCATTATGAATAAAATAAATTAATAAAAAAATTATATAAAAATCAAATAGTAATTAATAACGAATTCAATAGTTAATAATTATGTTAATAAAAAACTAGTTAAATACGAACTACTGAAAGTTAATCAGAACAGCAGAACAGAGGAAACCAACCGTCTCTGTTGTTACAGATTGATAATTAAGCATAACATATCGATAAATGTCGAAGGAGATGAAGCATCCAAGGGGTTGCATTCAGTTATATTCACATTTTGCTATACACTTGAACATTTCTGAGACAACTGTCAACTGACTTCCTTGGTGTTACTTCTTTCGTTGTTAGTTGTGAATTGCATCAATGCAAATCGGCCTTGATGTTTCGAAATCCGATTTTGCAGTGCTGTAAATTTTTTGCGCTGATAGTTTCATCTAAGAATTTGCTTTTGAGGCTCTAATATTTTGGAGATAAAATGGTATTGATGCTGCTAAATTTAAAGCTTATCGGTTTATCATAAAATTTTGTGATGAGTTTATGATAAGCTTTAAATGAAATTGTAATATATTCATTAGATTCAAACAAAGTTTTATATATATTTTTTTTCTTGTCAATAATAGAGAATTTTATATTCCTCGGCCGGCATCCATGAAGAAGATAAAGGGTTGTCGGCATTACCTTGACGGCACATCAAGAGTGGGCTATTCAGGTGAGTGAAATCAAATTCATAATAATATAAAAATGACATTATTATTGATCACCAAGTTTTTCCGGACGCCAACAGTGGTTTAAGATCTACAGATGAATCATCACCAATATTATCAGAATTTGCGAAATGCATTGAAATAGATTTGGCATCCAAAATTCTGGATTTGATTTTTTCATTATTTCTTAGAATATTCCAACTTCTATTCGACAGTCGAAGCCCCTCCAACTCCATGGTCACCTGTTTCATAGTTGGTCTTTTCTTTCCATCCAAGTTCAAGCATCTTTTTGCGAGATTAGCAACTACCTTAACTTCTCCTTCATGACAATGTTCCTTAATTCGAAGATCAATTATGTCAAAGAGTTTGCCCTGTTCCATACCAACCATGAAATTTGCAGCTAAACCAGTACATCCTCCCGATTTGGAGGAAGAAACAGCTTCTTCTCCTGTCAAAAGCTCGACAAGAACAACTCCAAAGCTATAAACATCGCTTTTGTCAGTAAATTTGTGAGATAGAAAGTATTCAGGATCTAAGTATCCAAAAGTACCGTGTACATGAGTGGTCAAATGAGTCTGATCAATAGAAATGAACCTTGAAATCCCAAAATCAGACACTTTTGCTCTATAATTTTCATCCAATAGTATGTTAGTGGACTTAATATCTCGGTGATAAATGGGCGATGATGCAGCTGAATGCAAGTAGCAAAGTGCTCCTGAAACTTCTAATGCAATTTGAAATCTTCTTTCCCATGATAATTGGAACTCTTCATTTTGGTAATAATGGAGATAGTGGTAAAGGGTTCCATTGGGAATGAATTCATAGACAAGCATAGGAACCTCAGTTTCCAAGCAGCAACCCAGCAGTTTCACAATATTCCTGTGATTAATTTGTGAAAGAATTACAACCTCGTTGATGAATTCTTTGAGTTTTGCTTCATTTACTTTCATGGATTTTTTAACCGCCACGATTCTTCCATCTACAAGCATTCCTTTAAACACAGTGCCTTGGCCTCCCTGACCCAGAATTCTATTCTCGTTGAACCGATCAGTTGCTCTCTCCAATTCCTTTGAAGTGAATATTTTTATCTTGTCTACATTGGCTTGATTTGAACATATTTGCTGATGCAACAACAATCCTCCATTTTGCTTGAAGAATTTTTTCTTCTGTTGGATGATTTTCCTTTTCTTGATAAATTTAGATAACCACCACGCAGCAATAAGCAGGCTCAGTGCTCCTGAACCGACGCTGGTAGCTGCTTAAAAGCGTATATATATTCATCAATGCATATCATTGATTGTATATAAGCATATAATAACAACTCCACTGGATTGAGATTACTTGATTTGACTAGGTTAATATGATTAGGCTAAAAGTTTGGTGGTATTTAATAGTAAAAGAGAGAAAAAGACTTGCCCAAAATGATAATCCAAGATTTTCTGGCTTCGCATCTGTATGAGCCACGTGTGTTTATGCATGTTCCTCTGCAACGACTTCGAACTTTAGGACGCATGCATTCATCAACATCTAAAAGCGAAAAACCCAACAAATGAAGTAAAGTACTGATCAATTTGTTTGTGCATAACTGAATGGGAGCGTGCGACACGCTTAGTTTGGTCTAAATAAATTCGGTTCATACCAGAATTTATTTGTAGTGTGATAATGACTTTTTCATGTCTTTTCAATAGTAATAGAATATTAAGGAATGATGTTAGAATATGTATGGTACCTTTGCATCCATCAAAAAGATAAGGGTTGCCACTGTAACCTCGTTTGCAGATCAAGTAACTGTTGTTGGGATAGGGGAATCGAAATCCATTATAGTATTTAATGACACTCGAAGTGGTTTCCTTATTTATTCCAATAGATTCTGGAGCAGAAGCATTGATCTTCCAATCAAGAAACATTGGAACAAATTTCCATCTTAGGATCATATCAGGATGTCTTACGTGAGACGCGAACCAGCTATCTTCTGCTATGAACGCTAGCTTGCATCTCGTATCTTTATTCTCGAATTCCGGCTTAAATACTTGAAGATAATAAGGTATCGGAGTTTGGCAGCAGATGTTGCCCGAGCATGGGGGATCTCGTCCATCAGGTTTCTGATTCTCGTCACAGGTTGGTTGGCAGCCTATGATGTTTGGCTCGGCAGAGGTGAGCAAAGCTCTGTTCTTGCAGCCCACAACTGTGAATCTATTAGAGGGAGAGATAGTGAAAGGGGTTCCTTTCAGATTAAAAGGGTGGCCGGTCTTGTGACCTGAACAATTGGAGGATATGATTGGACTTCTAACGCGTATTTTGCTCCCTGAATAGTTGATTTTCATCAGCTGAAAGTTGATGATGCGAAGGTAAGCTCTGGTGCTTCTTGTGGTTTTGTTGCAGATGACCTCGAACCATTCATTCATGGCACAATTTGATCCAATCCCAAATGGGTATTGGATCGAAACGTTGCCACATCGACTTTCGCAACTGGGAACTGCTGCTGCTGCTGCTGATTTAGATATTTGAAGTAGGAGCAGAGTGAGTATGGATGCTAGTTGCAGATGACTACTACTCATTTTTATTGGTTTATGTTCAACACATGATATGAGCCTGTCCTATATATATCCTAGTTAGGGTTAGTTTTTTCTTTTTATTGAAAATTCAAAATCGAAAAAATTTACTGTATTTACGGTTAAACTGGTACTATTAAACTAAAATTTATCGGTTAAAACTTATCGTCACTCAATAAGACAAGTTTATAATATATGATAGTACTGCTAAGTTAAAAGTTGTAAGAAAATTTAAAATTAAAATTTAGTAGTTAAATATATGTAGTTATTTTGTGAAACATGTCAAATTTTTATTTTTAGTCGGCTGTGTAGGATGTTTTGGTTTTACATAAGCGATATTTTCAAGAATCGATTGCATGGCATGATTCCAAGTTTGACTGGTGCATATGAAAATTTCATTCCATTGTGTCCTTTGCTACTTGGTCGTTTTCGGATTTTCATCAGGTGAGCAATTAAAGATAATCCAGTAAGGCCAGCATAAGCCCTGGACTTAGTAGAAATAGAATCTTTTTCACGGCAAATAGGTCATATATATTGAATTCATGATTTGTCACTTTATATAATTATTTTATAACAGATATACAAGCTGAACCACTTTATTGAAAATAATTTATTTAATCAAATTATTGGGTTCAAATGGTTGGACATTCGATCTCTTTAAAATAAGATTTTAAATTCAAATTTTATAAATAGAAAGAAAAAATCTTTACTGAAATAGCTTTAATCTTAATAATTCAATCTTGTTGGAACCGGATTTAATCTGAGCTGATGAACTTCTTAATACTGGTAATTTAAGCGCCGAAAAAAAAAAGGCTGTTTGAGATTATTATATTAGGCAAAGAATAGAAACTAAATCCTGTAGTATCTATTATATGTCAGCTTGGAAATAATATTGCTTCTGAAAAGATTTAGTCAAACAAACCATTTGTCACTTTCCCATAAATTCTCTCTGTTCAACCTTCATTTCTTCTTCTGTTTTAATTGTTTCATCCCAATATTGAATTAACACAATCTATCAAAATATTAATTTGAAGATTTGTGATTAAATGGTAAGCATGATGAACCCTGGTGTGATAAAGGATGCTGTCATTACCATCCTAATCTCTTGTCTCCTACTGCAACCTTCAGTATCAGGTGAAAGAACTATTTTTCTTCCCATCTTTCTTTCTTTTTTTTTTTTCCCCAAAAAATATTATATGATTCTGAACATATTGTCTTTTTTTTTAAAAAAAATAATTAATTTTGCTTATACTAGTTTCTATTTGTTTAATTTGTGCAATTTAATAGTAATCGGCTCACAGTTGTGGAAGTACGAGTATGAGACTGAGAAGGAAAGGTCAATAGGTTCATCTCCTCCAAATTGTGAGAATGAGTGCGGAAATTGCAATCCCTGCACAGTAACTACACTGCCTTCTCCACCATCACTTGATTATAAGCCAAGTGATTACTATCCTGTGATATGGAAGTGTACTTGTGGGGGAAAGCTGTATAATCCTCCAACTCCAATAGGTCCCTAATATTTAATTACATCTATTATGTTTGTGAATTATTATTATTATTTTATATAGTTGATTATGATCGGATTATTAAATTTCCAAAATTTAGTTCTAATCACATCCATATATATATATATATATATATGATTTAAAGTATTGAAAATGACGGCAAACTGAAATGGGGAATTTGATAAATAAAGTACACAAGGTATTGGTTTTCCAGCGTCAAGTCTTAATCATTGAGATTAATGCTATCGATACCGAATTGGCGTCCACAATAATAAAAAAGGAGTTGACCAATTAACAACTTGAATGTCAATGGCTGGATTACTATCACCGCAAATTCAACAAAGTCCAGCTCCCACCCAGAAACGCCTAATTAATATCACTTTTTATTTTTTGAAGTCTCAAATTATAGACTTTTTTTTTTTTTAAGTATACTTATTTTATTTAATTATAAATTTACTATTATTTATATATTTTATTATTAGTATGTTATTATCACTTAAATAAATTATTTTAAACTCTTAAATTTTATTAATTTTATTTTAAATAATTTGTAAAATTGATTGATATTTTTATTAAGTATTAATTGAAATATTATATTAAAAAAGATAAAATAATTATTTTTAAAATAATAATAAATAGAAGTCTTTTTGAAAAATATTAAATCAAAATTATTATAGGAGTGCTAAAAAAGGGGAAAAGGAAAAACGTGTCATAACAAATAAATATTTGAAAAGTCCAATGCAGACAATTCGGGTCCACGAGGCACGCGGTTGTCCCTCTCTCTCAAGAGTCAGAGACTGCAGCCATTCTGCTCTGTTCGACGGTTTCCTCTTATTCTCTTTCTCTATACATATATCCTTTACAGAGAGTTCAACAAACTCAATACATGACCACCTATACTGCCTGCTAAGATTACTTCCATGTTGGCTTACTTTTCAGCTGGTGAGTGTTAAACATTCCTCTTATTTTTTGCAGTTTGCAGTATTAGATTAGATAGCATGAAGCTTATTTTTCTACTCCTTCTGTTGCTTCATTTGTCCATGCTTCCTGCAATTTATGCTTTAAACTCTGATGGGTTGGCTTTATTTTCACTCATGGCGAAATGGGAATCTGTGCCTTCTTCCATAACTTTAAGCTGGAATCATTCTGATTCTACTCCTTGTTCATGGGTAGGAATTCAATGCAACAGTAGTACCCACAATGTCATCTCCTTGAACCTCACTTCTTATGCTATTTCTGGTCAATTGGGTCCAGAGATTGCAAATTTGGCTCATTTGCAGACTCTTGTTTTGAGCAGTAATAACTTCTCAGGTGTGATTCCATCACAGCTTGGCAATTGTACTCGACTCCGAAACTTGGATCTATCTCAAAATAAGTTTACCGGAGAAATCCCTTCTGGCCTGAAAAACCTTCAAAATTTGGAGTCGTTAAGTCTTTACGAGAATTATTTGAGTGGAACAATACCCGACTTGCTTTTTCAAATTCCACATCTGAACACAATATACATGGATCACAATGAATTTACTGGTTCAATTCCTAGTACTATGGGGAACTTGAGTGAGGTTAAGGTTTTATGGCTGGACGCCAATCAATTATCGGGTACAATTCCTGATTTTATAGGGAATTGCAGTAAACTGGAAGAACTGCTTTTGAGTGAGAATCAGTTTGTTGGTAATTTGCCCGAGAGTCTAAATTTTCTTGATAATCTTGTCAAGTTAGATGTCTATAGCAATAAACTTGAGGGTAATATCACTTTTGGTTTAAGTAACTGTAAGAAAATAGAACATCTAATTTTGTCATCCAATGGCTTTACTGGGGGCCTTCCACCACGTCTTGGCAACTGTAGTAGCTTGGTTCGGTTAGCCATTGTGCGTAACAAGTTAATAACAGGCAATATCCCTTCTTCCTTTGGCCTGTTAGCTAACCTTCAACTTCTTTACCTTAGTGAAAACAGTTTATCTGGAAGAATTCCCCCTGAACTTGGGAACTGTACGTCATTGAATGAATTAAGTTTGTACAGAAACCAACTTGATGGGGAAATTCCAAGTGAATTGGGAATGCTGAGTGAATTGCAGAACCTTGAATTGTATGAGAATAATTTGACTGGCGAGATTCCAATTAGCATTTGGAAAATCCCGAGTCTTCGACATGTTCTTTTGTATGGTAATAGTCTTTCAGGTGAATTACCTTCGGAGTTGACACACCTCAAGAATTTGGAGAGCATCATGCTGTATAATAACCAGTTCTTTGGAGTCATACCTCAAAGTTTAGGAGTTAACAGCAGCTTAGTCATAGTGGAATTGACGAATAACAAGTTTATTGGTAAAATTCCTCCTAATCTATGTTCTAGAAAGCGTTTGAGAGTTCTGAATTTAGGTGAAAACAATTTGAAAGGTAGCATACCATCTGATGTAGGGAACTGTCCAACTTTATGGAGACTGATCCTTATGCATAATAATCTTTCTGGAGTTATTCCAGAATTTCCAGCAAATCCAAACCTTGCACACATGAACATGGCTTACAATAACATCACAGGAAACATTCCGTCAAGCTTGGGGAACTGCACCAATCTCACTTCCATTGACATGTCCATGAATAAGCTTACAGGTTCTATACCTCCAGAGCTTGGAAATCTTGGAAATCTTACAGAAGTGGTTCTAGCACATAACCAATTGCAAAGTTGTCTGCCACCGCAGTTGTCCACCTGCGAGAAATTAGAGATATTTGATGTCGGGTTCAATTCATTAAACTGTTCCGTTCCATCATGTTTTGGAAATTTGACTAGTTTAACTACATTAATTTTGGAAGAAAATCGTTTCACGGGGGGTATTCCATCATTTCTGTCGAAACTTTTAAAGCTCAATCTTTTGAAAATGGGTGGAAATATGCTAAAAGGGGAGATTCCATTTTCAATTGGTAAATTGGGGAATCTGCAATACGGGTTAAGCCTCAGAAATAATGAATTAGTTGGTAACATTTCTGAACTGGGGAACGTGGCCAAGCTACAGAGTCTGGATATCTCTGGCAACAATCTGACAGGAAGTTTAGATGCTCTTGCTGAAATGCAGTCACTGTTGGAAGTTAATATCTCATACAACCATTTCACTGGTCCAATACCAGAAAAATTGATGAAACTGTTGAACGAATCTCCATCATCATTCTTCGGCAATCCAGGACTCTGTGTTCATTGTTCTATATCAAGCGGCTCAAAATGCACTGCATACACCAACTTCAGAGCTTGTGACTTCAATTCCAACAATGGGAAAGTGCTTAGTAAGACAGAAATTGCAATAATTGCCCTTGGATCCTCGTTAGCTGTCTGTCTGTTTTTGGGATTAGCTTGCATGTTATTATTTTGCAAAAAAAGGAGGCACAGTTCTGCCCAAGCGGAGGATGATCCCTTACTCAACCGAATAATGGAGGCCACTGAGCATCTAAATGACAGGTATGTCATCGGAAGAGGGGCCGATGGAGTTGTTTTCAAGGCTGATCTGGGTCCAGCCAGCGTTTTTGCAGTGAAGAAGTATGTATTTGCAGAGCAGAAAGATGGTAACAGAAGCATGGTAAAAGAAATTCAGACCATCGAGAAGATCAGGCACAGGAATCTGATCAAAGCGGAAAAGTTCTGGTTTAGAAAGGATTATGGATTAATCTTATACAAGTACATGGAAAATGGAAGTCTTTATGATGTTCTTCACGCAATAAATCCACCACAGAATCTGGAATGGGATGTTCGGTATAAGATAGCAGTGGGAATTGCCCATGGACTGGCATACCTACACTATGATTGTGATCCTCCCATAGTACACAGAGACATCAAGCCACAAAACATACTCTTGGACTCTGATATGGAGCCTCACATTTCTGACTTTGGTATTGCCAAGTTTCTTGATCAGTCATCTGCATCCATTTCGATTGCTGGTACGCTTGGTTATATTGCCCCAGGTAATTTATCTCCGACTCATTTTTTAATTTCTTGTTCCTTCTTCCTGTTTATATATATGCAGCTTTCTAATATGAAAACTACATTGGCCTTGACAGAACATGCATTTATGACAGCAAAGGGTAAAAAATCTGATGTATACAGTTACGGGGTTGTTTTGCTGGAACTGATAACCAAAAAGAATCCTTTGGCTTCATCCTCGATGGAGGAAATGGATATTGTTGAATGGGTTAGGTCTGTGTGGAGAGAGACCCAGGAAATTGCCAAAGTTGTAGATTTTAGCCTAATGGAGGAAACTGTAGTTTCAGAGATTGCAGAACAAGTGACTGGCCTGCTTTTGATCGCACTGAAATGTACTGATAAGGATCCGCGGAATAGACCCACCATGAGAGAAGTAGTTGACCAATTGCTGGACTTGAAGCCATGAATCCTCCTATAAGCAGATATATAATGGTTTCACTAGGCCTAATTGTTTATCGATCTTTTCTATTTTCTTTTCCCAAGTTAATTGGGATAGCACACTTTAGTGATATGCATGCAATTGCTTTAAAATTCTTTTGAAAATGTATGCAATTCTGAAATTTTATTTTACTCTTATTTTAAGTTTTAATTAAACCCTTTTTTCTTGTCTGTGTGTTCAGTCAATCCAACTTCTAACAAATTTTATTAGACCAATTTTATTCCATTTTTTTGTAGTCAAACTGTAAAGTTAGCTAGCATGAGTTCTATATATTTGAGAAATATTTTCCCCCTTTTAAAAAGGAATTTTTACAAAATTAGAAAAAATAGCATAGATACTTACAAAAATTTTATTCCTTAAAGTTATTTTAAAAAATGACAGAATCACTTGAAAATATTACAAAAATATAAAAACTCAATTCATTTCAAAAATTTATTAGAAAATTAATTAAACTTGAAATTACACGATGTTTATCTAAAATTTATTAATGGTAATTATACAAGTTAATAAAATTTTTAATTTATATTTAAAATATAAAAAATATTATTTTCCTTTTCAATTAAACAAAAATTTGCGGTAAATATACAGAAGTTTTCATATTTAAAAAGAAAAAAATCGATAAAAATAAAAAATGATAACAACGAAAAAACAGAAAAACAGCAGTAAAATTGAAAAGAAAAATTAACAATCGGTATTCGGTGATATTTCATGTTTTAAAAAAGGCGTGGCTGTCGCGTATTATCTAAGCTGAAATCTATTAGTATGCCAACAACACCGGGTGGTCTCAGCAAAACGACGTTGTGTCAGATGACTTATGCTGACACCGGATATGAAACGATGCCGTGTGAAAACTTTTTCTCCTGCTGTCTCTCTTAAGAGTCAATCCTTATGCGGAAGTAGAACCCTCACTTCTCGCCTTCTTCTGTTCATGCTGCCTTTTCCTTGATTCGCTGCTGCTCCTCTCACATACCGTGTTTAAATCCCAACATTTTCAAAATTATGATCTACCATCTTCCAATTTTTGGAGATTATGGTATTCTTTCACGATCTACGATCTTCTAATCTTAGAAATTATGGTCTTTCCTCTCGATCTACTATCTTTCAATTTTGAAGATTATAGTCTCCCTTCACGATCTACGATTAGAGATTACGGTCCCTCCTCTCGATCCCCTCTTGATATTTATTGATCATATATCACTGTGGAATTTCTCTTTACAATCTCCTTAAAGATGAGATCTGGAGACGGTCTCCGCCAAAATGATCGAAATCATCTTGCCCTGGTCTTTCGTGACCTGCTACCAATGATAGCTATTAATTTACGAGGGGGTTGAGCCGTTCTATCCGGATTTAGGAGTAGCTTCAAGAACAGCCTCAAGATCATCATTTCTGGTACAAACGGAACAGGCTCAAAATCAAGCGGAACAGGCTCCCCTCTCTTCACAAGCAAATCCTGACCGGTACCCATTTCTTGCAAGGCCCTTCCAACCCGTCCACCTTGGTAGCAGTATCAGCGGAACCAGGAGCCGCAGACATAGCAAAAATTGACGTCTTTTGAGCACTGGTCACGAATTTGGTAGTAATTAATGTGAATTTCAAAGTGGGTTTAATGAGAGAGGAGGTAGTACCGAAGAGGCATGGCATGGTGGAAGTTGGTCGCTACGTTTTGGTAGAAAGGTAGAGAATGAACAAGGCGGCAACAGCCACTCAATTTTTATCTATTTATCCAAAAAATGAGTTCGGTCTATTCTATTGGATGCACGGCCTTTTCTCTCCGTTTCTGGATCGGGCTCTGCCACTATATTTCCAAGGCCCACATTCATATAATAGAGAAAAAAAGAATTTTAATAAATAATTACCATAATTTCAAAATATTACAGATATCAACTTCATTTAAACTTAATTACACTTAAATCAAAACTCTCTCTCTAATGTAACTGTTCCTATCGCGATAAGTCCGCCCACTTCCTTTTGACAATTTACTTCCAATTTCTTTCATAAAATTTGAAATTCGGCTTCTCCCATTTTATATTCCCATTCTGTTGTAGTTTTTTTATTTATTTATACCGGCAACTTTCATTCTATGATTTTATTCGGTTTTGGTACAAGAATTTTCTCATTGGCATTTGATTTTTAGTAATGGGGAAAAGGAAAACTTTGTCAGGGTCTTTAAGCAAAAGTTAAGTCAGACCTTGTCGAAAATTACATTGGTTGCAAATGGAGAAAAGAATAAAAACATAAAAATGCATATTAGAAATCGAAATATGAGAAAAAAAAAACAAAACAAAATTTTTGCACTTAAGGTTGGTTTAGAGTAGGAATAGAACACGTGGAGGTTGGTTTAGAGTGGGAATTCGGAGGGGACATATGTATCTAAATTATGACATATAATAAATTAATGACAAATATAAGTTTAAAGATGACAAGTGTAAATTTTGCATGCAGAAAAAATGAAGAATATATCTCAATGAGATATGTGTTATATTTTATTTAATTTTTTGTAGAATTTTAGTCCTGTTTCCGTTGTAGTCCATTAACATATAATAAAAATAAATATATAATTTACATAAATAACCTACATATATACCTGACATATAATAATAATAATAATAATAATAATAATAATAATTTTTTGTCATATAATGTAAATATAAGCATCATATACTTGTCACATACTATTTACCATATGTTTAATAATTTTGAGTAATACATAAAAATATAAAACTTATACCCAAACAAAAAAGATAATGGGTCACAGATTTAAAGTTAAACCAGAGTCGAACCGATTTATATGATATTTTTATAAAATATAATATGTCTTATTATATATAAAACACAATTTATCTCATACATAACAAAATTGAAAAATAAATTGTTGGAAGTCATTTCTAATGCACAAAACTGATAAAAATGTTAATTTATGATTAATTTATCGTTTTTATCAATTTAAATAATATTTTTATGGTAATCAAACTAATTTAAAAAAATAATTTATGTATACAATTTTTATAGTGTTGTATATTAATATTGAAAATATAAATATTAAAATTTAATTTTACGAATATACATGACTTTTAAATAATGTAAACAATTTTATAGATAATTAATATAAATATTGATGAAATTATCTATATAAGAAATTTATTATAAATAAATAAATAATTTCTAAATTAAACTAATAAATATATAATATTACAAATATTACAAATATCTAGACTTTTTATTTAAAAAATATCATTACATAAATATATAATTTATTTTAAATTAAAATAACATTTTATATTAATAAAATAACTTATA
>CATIWF010090537.1:0-25518 GCA_949630135.1 Balakata baccata | reverse complement strand
AATCACACACTAAAGCCCCTACTCAAAAGAGAAGTAGCAAAGGCTCGCTAGGCTTAAGAGAGAAACCTCAAAAGGCCAACCATATCTTTTTGTATAAAAGGCATGCACCTAGGAAAGCACCCACTACACATGATTGTGTTTATTATTGCACTTCCTCGTATGTTACTAATAAGAAAGTTATGAGGCTAAAACCCCAAATAAAGTGGCAAGAGTCCTTTAAAACTAAGCAACGATACTATTGCATAGAGTTTGGGCACATTAACATTCATTATTTAATAAGGAAATCCCATTGGGATCTCTCAAAAACTAAGCTCCAAGGACCCAGGGTTGTTTGGGTACCTAAAAGCCAAACTTGAATCTATATGCCATAGGTATGCCTTAAATCCTCAAGCAATGAAAAAGTATGGCTCTTGGATAATGGATGCTCAAAGTACATGACCGGAAACAAAAACTTCTTCACTAGTCTCAAACGTATGGATGGAGGTAAGGTTACCTTTGGAAATAATGCTAAGGGTAAGGTAATTGGCATTAGTTCCATAAGACTAAATGGTATTTCAATCATTGATGATGTAATGTTTGTTAATAGTCTAAAGCACAACCTCTTAAGTGTAAGTCAATTATGTGATAAGGGAAAAAAAGTCACCTCCAATGAATGTCTAGTGATCATTTTAAATGGTCAAAAAATATTTAAAAGAGAAAGAGATGGCAATACTTACATAATTGACTTACATAAGTTACCTAATGTTTCCTCTAGTTATCTTGTGTATATTAGTGAAGAATATTGGCTATGGCATAGAAGACTTGGGCATGCAAGTATTGACTTAATTCAAACCCTTAGCAAAGATGAACTAGTATGGGCTCCCAAAGGTTAAATATTTGAAGGATAAGACTTGTAAGCCATGTAAAAGAGGCAAGCAATACAAATCATCATTCAAGATCAAAAATTTGGTAAGCACCTCTATACCTCTTCAATTATTGCATCTAGACTTGTTTGGACCTAGTAGAGTTGCTAGCTTGGGTGGAAAACATTATGCATTTATTATTGTTGATGATTACACTAGATTTACTTATGTAATTTTCTTAGCTCATAAAAGTGATACTTTTGAAAACTTCAAGTACTTTACCAAAAGAGTCCAAAATGAGAAGGGATATTGTATCTCTAAGATTAGAAATGATCATGGTAAAGAGTTTGAAAATGATATTTTTGAAAGATATTGTTTAGAAACTGGTATTTCTCATGATTTTTCCACACCAAGAACGCCTCAACAAAATAGGGTAGTTGAAAGGAAAAATCAAACATTGGTAGAAATGGCTAGAACAATGCTTAATGAGTATGAACTTCTAACCTACTTGTGGGTGGATGCCACTAATACCGCATGTTGTATTGCAAATCATATTTTTAAAAGACCCATTTTGAATAAAACCTCTTATGAGCTTTGGAATGGAAAAATCCCAAGATCTTATATCTTAGATTATTTGGTTGCAAATGCTTCATATTAAATACCAAGGACAACTTTGGAAATTTTGCCTCAAAATCGGATGAGAGCATATTTCTTAGTTACTCCACCTCTAGTAAATCTTATAGAGTCTTTAATAAAAGAACATTGGTTGTAGAAGAGTCTATGCATGTTAATTTTGACGAATCCTATAGACTTGATCTTGGGAAAGGTATTCATTTGGATGATGTTGTAGGTTTCATGGAGAATCTCAATCTTGATCAAGAAGAACAAGAGATATCCACAAAAAAGAATGATCTTAGTAAGGAACAACTTCAAGAGAAGGAGCAATCCCAAGCTTAAGAACAAGAGACCAATGAGCTACCAAGGGAATGGAGATTTGTAAGAAACCACCCAAATGAGCAAATCATTAGTGACCCTTCAAAAGGTGTAAATACTCGTTCAAAATTTATTTATTCTAATCTTGCTTGTGTATCTCAAATTGAACTAAAGTTAATTGGTGAAGCTTTGGATGATGAGAGTTGGGTGATTACTATGCAAGTTGAACTCAACCAATCTGAGAGGAATGAGGTTTAGACCTTGATTCCAAGACCTAAGGACTACCCAATTATTGGTAGTAAGTGGGTCTATAAGAACAAACTAGATGAGGATGGTAATATTACAAAAAATAAGGCTAGATTGGTTGCCAAAGGGTATAACCAAGAGGAAGGCATTGATTATGATGAATCATTTGCTCCCATAGCAAGATTAGAAGCAATACATATTTTATTGGCATATGCATGTCACATGAATTTCAAGCTTTTTTAAATGGATGTAAAAAGTGCATTTTTAAATAGTTTTATATCAGAGGAAGTATATGTTGAGCAACCTCCTGGTTTTAAAGATCATGTTTCTCAAAATCATGTCTATAAACTCACTAAGGCTTTATATGGATTAAAGTAAGTCCCTAGAGCTTGGTATGAAAGACTAAGTACATTTCTCTTAAACAATGGATTCTCAAAAGGGCATGTTGAGATAACTCTTTTTATTAAAAAACATAAGCTTGACACTTTTATTGTTCAAATTTATATTGATGACATTATCTTTGGGTCTACTAATGAGAATCTTTGCTAAGAATTTGCTAAGTGTATGATTAGAGAATTTGAGATGAGCATGATGGGAGAGCTCAAATTTTTCCTTGGACTCCAAGTCAAGCAAGTCAAAAATGGCATCTTCATCAACCAATCCAAGTACACTAAGGAATTGATTAAAAATTTTGGGATGGATGAATGCAAGAATGTCAAGACTCCAATGGGTACATCAACAAAATTAGATAAAGATGAAAAGGGTAAAGCTATTGATGAAAAGCTTTATAGAGGTATGATTGGCTCTCTTCTTTATTTAACTGCTTCTAGACCCAATGTTATGTACAGTGTATACTTGTGTGCTAGATTTCAATCGTGTCCTAAAGAATCACATTTGAATGCGGTAAAAAGAATGTTGAAATATCTTAATGGCAGCATACATTTAGGATTATGGCATCCTAGAATTCTTCATTTCATATCATTAGTTTTTCGGATGCCGACTACGCTGGTAATCTTTTGGATAGAAAAGGCACATCCGGAACTTGTCACTTTATTGGTGAATATTTAGTTTCTTGGCATAGCAAGAAACAAGTTTCGATTGCCTTATCTACCACCGAAGCTGAATATGTGGTGGCATGCTGTTGTTGCACTCAAGTTCTTTGGATGAAACAACAAATCAAGGATTATGGTCATGCAATTGATCACATTCTCATTAAATGTGATAACACTAGTGCAATAAATCTCTCAAAATATCTCATTTAACATTCTAGAAGTAAATATATTGATATAAGACATCATTTTTTAAGAGATCATGTCCAAAATGGTGATGTAGTGTTAGATTTTATTGACACTAAAAACCAACTAGCAGATATTTTTACCAAACCCTTAAATGATAAGGTTTTGTTTTATAAAAAGAGAGCTTGGTATGCTTGATAGGAGCACATTGGTTTGAAAAAACTTTGAATCATATTTTTACATGTATAAAAATGTTTATGTATGAATTATATGCTCTTTACTTGATTGATGTGGATGTTATACTTCATGTTTAGTTTATTTCTTTTCTCTCCTCTAAAATTCTCAGAGTACCTGCAACTTCTGCTCAGGATACACATATCCGGCTTTGGAACAATGTCCCGCTCGGGACATTATCCCTCCCTCTCGCTTGCAATTTCTTGGTCCGCGAATTGATTGTTGTAAATCCTCATATCCCATTCAGGAAACTATATTTTTCAATTGGGATTTTTGAAAATAATTCAACTGTTGCACCTTTTTAAACGTGCACACTCAAGAAGCCGCCTATCCCTTCTGGACTGTGTCCAAAAATTTGAATTTTTTTTTACCGTTGGAAGATTCCCGATCGGAAACCCCCCAGTCCCGATTAGGACTGCCTCGATGGCAACCTTTTGTAACTACCACTAATCAAATCTGTCTGCCATAACTTCAATTTAAACACCTCAAACAGTAATATGCCTCTTCAAACTCTATAAATGCCCCACTATTCTTCTTCTTTTCCTCACTTATGTACCAAAACTCTCTCTCTCTCTCAAATTTTACTCTCTAAACTCAAAATCTTCAAACTCCCTCTATACTCACCCTCTCCAATGGCACCAAAAGTTGGCACTTCAAAATGAAGAGCTTCCAAAGGTAAAGGAGTGGTTTCTTCCCCTAACTTCTCTTCCTTTAATGATATATTCAATGCCTTCTCAAGGGAGGAGAAAAAGCGGTATGCCAACATCACTACAAAGAAGTTCATATCAAACTGCACTCTAAATCTTGATGATCTTGACAAATTGGGTGTCAAAGATGAAGTCATTGGCACCATTGAAGCAATGGGGTGGACAAATTTCATCATGCCCCTTAAAGATGGCCATGATGAACTCACCATCGAATTCCTCTCCACTCTTCAAGTGATCAAAGACCCAAAACACCCTCTCGGCTATTATGGTATTCAATTTCGTCTCTTTGGCCAACCATAAGAGATGACGAAGTATCAACTTGAATATGCTTTTGGCTTCAAAAAGGTAGGCCTCATTAATACTTGAGCCATACATCTTTCTTTCCTTGGTGTGTGGAAAAGCATCTCACTTGAAACACATCTTAATAAGAAATCTAATGCAAAACACATCAAGACGCTTTCTCACTTCATCCTCCATAAAATCATCACTTTCACTATCAATATAAGAAGTGAAAGCAACGAGAAAGTCATTCATAAAGACCTTCTCTACCTTTATGCCATGATTCACAATCGGCCTACTGAAATGGCCCATCTTCTTCTTAACAAATTTCAATCCATGGCCTCCACTACCAAAGGAACCATCTCTCTCTATGCTCAAATCACTTATCTTGCAAGGTATCTTCATCTTATGATGGATGAAAATTATGCACTTTTCTCTTCATCTCGCTCTCAATATGAGAGCTTCTTAGACATCCAATATCTCCTCAATTGCAAGGCAATTACAAGGCCCTTCAAGGAAGTTGATACCTTTTTCTATGCCTTTGGAGAGCATGGTGCCCAAAGGGCAACTTAAGAGGCCACAAGGAAGCACGTAAGGCTTTCCATCGGAAGAGAAATTTCAGGTGCACCAGAAATGCCCCCAGCACCATCTTTTCAACTACAACAAATCACCGTGCAAAGTATTTATGACTTTCAAATGCAATCCTTCAACACCATGAGGGATATGATGCAACACCTTCATTTGGATATTCAAAACATGCAAAGGCAACTCAATCTTAATGTATGCACTCATAGCTTTGAACAAGCCCTATCATTTAAGGGGGAGCAAGGCATTCATGAAGAGAAAGAGGGTGGTGAAGAGGAAAAGGAGGCAAGTGATGAAGAAGGAGATGCATAACTTAGTTTACACATTCTTTTTTTTGTAACACATTTCTATTTTCAATAAAATGGTTTCTTGTACTTTATCTCAATGTCAATTTGGTAATTGCCTCTTTTTGCTTTATATGTATCCATTATTTTTTGATATCGACAAAGGGGGAGAAGAATATTATAACTATGCAAAAATTAACTTTATTTTTGAAATGATAACTTAGTCAATTATTTTGACTTAAGTTATTCAATACGTTTTCTACCTTTAAATGATGTGAAACTTTGCATGCTTATCATTCAATATAACAATTTGATAATAACACAATCAATTTGTTATTTTTGCCTAGTTTGATTGTCAAAATCAAAAAGAGAGAGATTGTTAACATTAGGATTATTGCTCTCTATTTTGATCTTGAAATCAAATTGATTATCACTAACATCTTCATTGAGTGTTGTTTTGATAATGTTCAAAGTTTCAGCACATTTGGTCATAAATTCCTCATTGAACAAGTTAAACATTTCCTGGAGACGCGTAACTCCCGACAGGGACAAGTATCTATCGACCGGGATGCAAGTACAGACCGAGAAACATTGCCTTCTAATCTTACAAAGTTCCAGTAGCGGAAGCAGACCGGGATAGGAGATGTCCCAACCGGGACATGCCTTTTCCAGACCGAGACATGTTATAGTCCGATCAGAAAATTCAAAAGGAGATGACCGTTGAAGAGGAGACACCACTAAAATGCGCTAAGACTTCGTAAAGTAAAAACGACCAAAGTCAAACTAACTGCGGTCCCGACCGGAAATCACTCAAGGCCAGCAGACCCAAGTCCTCAGCTATGGCATGATCGGGCAAGTCCTAATAGGGACACAAGGAGTCATGACCGAAAAAATTGAATAAGGACTAGCCATTAGAGGGTTCAACCAACCAGAAAATGTCACGTGTCAAAATAGGACATTTCCCAATCGAAAAAGCTATGTTCCCAATCGGGAACCCCTCTCTGCAAACAACATTTAATGCATTTATAAGTGAACATTAGAAAGAGTTATGGCACTACTTTGTAACGGCTAATTAGTGAGTAATCAGTATAAATACCCTACTAAAAGGCCATTTAATTTAACAAACTACTTTCCAAGTGCCAAAACTCTTGCAATTTATTTTTTCAATTCTTCTTCATTAATTATTTGTGTAAGAGTTCAAGTGTTAACCTTCAAACACTTGGGTTATCTTGTAATTGGGTAGTGTGAGCTAAATTACAAGGAATTGGTTGTTGTGTGAGCCATAAAAATACAAGGGAAATTTGGGTTGAGTGTTAGCCTTAGTAAAACACCTAGTTAGGAGTGAGCTAGCTAAAACTCCATTTGTAATCTAAGTGATTAGATTAGTAAATACCCAATTAAGATTGGGGAGAGGAGTAGGGTTAATTAATACCCGAACCTCTATAAAATTCAAGTCTCAAGCTTCTCAATCCTTTTAGCTTCCTTGTAAGTTCAAGAATTTTTATTTTCCCACCAATTCATCTCTCTCTCTCTCCCTCCCCCCCCCCCCCCCCCCTTCTTCTTGATGATTGTTTGGACAACATATATGATTATGACCCATAAGTGAGGGATTGTCTAATTTTAAAATGAGGTACTGCCAATTTTTGGTAGAAATTATGTTAAAAGTTTGAATAAAAGTTTTTACAAGAAAATCTTAGAAAAGTCTAAGCTTAGGATTTATTCTTGATATTATATTGATATTCCTTCTATTTTTATAGATCCTCCAAAGGCCCCACCAGCTGCTCCAGAGTCGTGAAAGCAGCCAATTGAGAAAATCTATAGATATGTGAGATAATATCATATGATTTTATAACTTGCTATCCCTCTCCCTTACATTTTCTCTAGCATGCTAATTAATAATAAACAATAATAATAATAATAATAATATATTATTATTATTATTATTATTATTATTATTATTATTATTATTATTATTATTATTATATATGCTTGAATGTAATTTGGTGGAGATGTGATTGGGTGAGACTGTGATGTGATATTATGATGTGATTATTGGAATGAGAATTATAGCAGAATGTGCCACCTGATGGGTTACATCAGGACCGTGTGTACACCGGTAATGATTTTATGATTATGGATGGATTGATAATATACTCTAGTCGAGTTCGTCTCTCATGGAATGAAATATATTATGATATGGTATGTATATGGATACTGAGGATGATAATCCTGGTTGAGTTTGTCTCTCAGGGTACCGGTACCATTTAGATAAGTGAACGACTGGAGAGAAGGACCCTGGTCGAGTTTTCTCTCAGGATGCCAATCCTTTGGAATTAAGAGAGTCATTGGTTAGTAGAATTGAGATTTAGGGTTCTGCTTGAGTCACTTACCCAATTGTTTGATGATTGATTTTACATGATGCATGACTTATTGCTTGTATATATGATATTAGTATATTATTATGTGACTGTATGTTATAAAGTTATATGATATTGATTCACTCAGTAGAGGCTGACTCCTCTCATTTATTTTTCTCAGGTAGTATATATCCTCTTCAAATTGTTTTGGACTGCTCCGCATCTTGTTCACTCCACAAGGGCTAAATGTAATATTTTTAAATTATTTCTCTCATTTTATTAAATATTCTAGATCTCTGTAGTACCTTGTACAAGAATGTTAGATTATATGATGGATTATGATATTGATGAGAAGATGGGATAATGAGTTGATATTATATTAATGCATGGTTGGAATACAAGATATGTTTATGTTTAGGCTTTCTACGGGTTTTGGTGACCTTAAGCCTGCCTATTTCCTAGCGCAGGTCACGGTCCCCGGTTAGGGTTGTCACAATATGAGTTTCCATGACTTTGCAATCTAACATCCTTGTCTCTTCTAAATTATCTAAGGTCTTATTTCCTTTGTGAAATTGCAATATCTATATTTGACTATGTCACCTCAATGCCCAAAAAATATTTCAACTTCCCCAATTATTTAGTATGAAAGTGATGATGAAATGTTGCTTGAGTTGAGTGATTCCTTCAAGATCATCACCTATTATGGCAATATCATCCATATATACCACTAGATAAATAAATTGCCATGAGTGTATGACAAGAAAACACTGAGTAATCTGCTTCACTCTTATATATCCCAAAGTCTTGAACAACAATACTAAACTTTCCAAACCATGCCCTTAAGAACTGTTTCAAATCATAAAGAGATTTATGTAGACCCTAAACCCTAAACCCTAACTCCCTTTGAGCAACAAAACCTAGTGGTTGCTCTATATAGACTTTTTCTGTTAATTCTCCATGTAAGAATACATTTTTAATGTCTAATTGATAAATACTCCAATGGTGCATGGCAGCAAGAGAAATAAGAAGCCTAATAAAGGCAATCTTGGAAAGCGGAGAGAACGTATCTCCATAATCAAGACCAAAAAACTGAGTGTGCCCTTTTGAAACTAACCGAGCTTTTAAATGTTATATCTTGCCATCAGAACCAACTTTCACTGTATAAACCCTGTAACAACCAATTACAGATTTTCCATATGGTAATTGAACTAGCTCCCAAGTATTATTAGCATGAACATCATTCATTTCCTCAACCATACTTGTTGCCAATGTAGATGTTCTTATGTTTCACTAACATTTTTTGCTATAGACATAGTGGATAAATTAGATATAGAGGCACAATATGAAGGAGACAGATGATAATAACTCAAAAAATTATAAATGAGATGAGGATTATGAGAAGAATGAATAACTTTTCTGATATCAATAAGTGGAGTGAGTTCTTCTCTTTAAGACATAACCAATATTGGAGAAGCTGGTGGCATATGAGATGGGTCACTTAGAGTATCTATTTGATATGTACCTGTAAGAGGAACATCAAAAGTATTCATATAAGGTCTTCTATAGTACATTTATAATGGTTTAGGGGATGATGTGATAGAGATTGGACGAATGGGAACTAGAGAGCTTCTAGTATACCCTTTTAGTATGTGGTCGGTGAAAAGTAAGGGTATGTTTGTTGGATCATAGCATTTGTAACCCTTATGTAGGTAAGAATACCCTAAGAACACACACTTAATAGATTCAAGATAAAGTTTATCCTTGTCGGGGGTATGATTATGAATAAAGCAACCACACCCAAACACACGAGTAGAGAGAGGGTAAGAGGGTTGACCTGGGAACAAAATAAAATGAGGACTATAGTTTCACAAAATTGAGGAGGGCATATGATTGATTAGATAGCATGCAGTTAAAACAATATCCTCTAAAAAGAAGTGGGACATTATGGTGGATGAGCATGGTTAAGGTTATTTTAATGAGATAATGATTATTTCGTTTAGCCACACAATTTTTTTTTTTTTGGGTATATGCATAAGAATGTTGAATAATTTCTTGTGCATTATTACTACTCAAAATTTCAATTGAGACACTAAATTGATCTTGAATGTCGTGCCCGTAAAATAGTAATTTGGTTAAATAATGATTAATTAACTATGGGGCGGAAAATAAAAAAAGGCATGAAACAGGTGATTCATGGCCTTGAATCACGAGATATTTATATTGGTTGTTTTCCTTCTTCGTCATTTTTAACAAAGCAAAAATCCTAGTCTTTTGCCTTCTATGATACTAGACCCCTATTCTCCTCATTCTTCACTTAAACTCCCCCCCACCACCTCCCCCAGGGGACAAAATCTAAGAAAATTATGAAAACAACCAATCTTGAGTGAAAATTGAAAGAGATAAGAAGAAATCTCTAAGGAAACAAGTAGAAAAGGAGAAAGAGTACAGCTTGGAGCTAGAAATTGAAACTCATGCCTCTAAAACTTATAGGTTCAAGTATGTGGCTCTTTAATCCATCTTGTTCTTCTTCTTTTATGTCACAATTTCAAGGGTTTAAGGTTGTGTCTGGCTAAGGTAGCATTTCGTTGGGGAAAACACCTCTTTGGGTTGATTTTGGGTAGGTGAGGGTTGAACCATTAGGAAATTTTGACTTCTTATGCTAATATTGTTGTATTTATATGGTAGAAGCTAGTGTTTCTGAGGAAGCTCCTCCTCAAGAGTGGGAAAGAGTATGAGACAAGCTTGATTTTAAGGCTCCCTTTTGGTTATGGTATGTACATAACAACATTCAAAGTTATTTTGATGCATTTTGACTGTTTGGTAAGCAAAAAGGCTATTTGAGTTGGTTGTTGGCTATGGTATATGCATTAATTGGTTATTCAATATTGTAACTGGTATGATAAATGACTTTGGCATGTTTAGATGAAGTTAAATTGGTGCTTTATAAACTTCAAATAAGATATGGAATTAAAAATAGTGGAATTTGTGGTTGGTAAGGTTATGTTTATTGGTAACAATTAATGCAATGTTGGGTAATCAATGTTCTTTTGGTATTGAGATTGGTTTTGGTATGTTTAAGATGTTGAATTATATCCTTAAGATATGGAATTTTATTTTGGTATGTTATATGGCTTCAAATATGCTTGAAAAAGTGTTGGTAGTATGATTGACATTAGTCAATCTTAGGATTTGCATGTGGAATGGTAAATGCTTTCTTTTGAGGTTGAAATTGTCGAGTCCTCCAAATTCATGGCCATTAATCTAGGGTTCATGTTCGTGAATCCATTGATGCTTCGATGGTTAGACAAACAAAAGAATTTGTAAGCTGTGTCACCACCTGGTTCACGGTCGTGAATTTGTAGTTCACGACCATAAGGGGTTATTTACGGCCGTGAAGCCCTTACATGATGAATGTAAAATTTTTGCTTGATAAATCATGGTTGATTCTAATAAAGGTGGTATACCTTTGAGCAAAAGCATTTATGAGTTGTATCACGACTTGGTTCATTGCTATGAAGCCCCTATATGTTGAATGTAAAATTTCTGCTCAATAAATCATGGTCGATTCTAATGAAGGTGGTATGCCTCTTAGCTTTTTTGTAAAATGGATAGTTAAAACTATAAAGGCTTAAGTCATACCCAACTACCTAAAGATGTTCATTTTTGCCATTTAACTACCGGCAGCAGTTTTTGGTCCATTTAGCCACCTGAACTCCATTTTTGGTCCACTTTGCCACCTGTCCAATTCATAAAACTGAACATATGGCCTCTTATTGCTGATATGACACCATTGACCAAGTCAAACATTTTTCCATGTCATGTCAGCATTAGGAAGTTCCATGCACATTTTACAAATTAAATAGAGGGCAAGATGGACCAAAAAAGGAGTTTAAGTAGCTAGTGGACTAAAAATCAATATAGGAGGCTAAATAGCTAAAATGAACACCTTCAAGAGGCTAGGTATGACTTAAGCCAACTATAAACATGCATGAATGGTAGTTGAATTGAAAATTTTGATGGTTGAAATGAAATGGAAAGTTTAGTTATGCCTAATTCTAACTAGGACTAGAGTTAGGGTAGATGGCATGTCGTTAAGGGGAATTGGTAGCGGGAGACCTAGGTTGGTCATTTGAATAAGGTATATAAGTTATAAGGGTTAATGCTCAAGTGAGCTCCTTTGGATATCAAATATATGCATACTTTCTTAAACTCAAGCAGGTGACCAGGGAGGCTCAAGTGAGAGCCTTTGGTTATTAGGGAGGCTCAGGTGAGAGCCTTTGGTTATTTTTACTCGTATCCATTTTTAGTCCAATTTAGAGTTAAAGGAAAAGATATACTCTATGTTTTAAATAGTGGTAAGTATTGGTATTAGACATGGCCAAACCAGACTGATCAAACCTAGATCGGACTGGCAATCAACGGTTCCGGGCTGGAACCAGACTGCACCTGCTAAGAGACCAGTTCAACCAATTCCAGAAGTGGAATCGACGGTTCCAGTTTTAAAATCAGAAAAAAAAAAAAAAAAAAAGTCAAAAACTTTTTTGGTGCGGCGACCCGCCTGTTTACATCAAGACGGTTAGTTGACCATTCTAATTAGCCTAGGGACGACCCCCCCGCCCCCCCCCAAAAGCATTTATTTGATCATTTATATTATTTTTACTTATTTTTATTTGAAAATTTTTTTAATATAAATATTTTAAAAAATTAGGAAGAGTAGAAGATAAAAATGCCACTACAACTAAAAAAATAAACAGCTATAATTTAAGAGTATTTTTATCTTTTCAACTATACAAAATTTTTTCTATAAATACCTTAATTCATTTCATCAAATTTTCTCTCAATCTTAAATTCTCTCAACTCTATCTACATAATTCCTTAAATATTTACTAATTATTTTACCAATTATTTTATTCTCTTAAATTCTCTCAATTTACACTCTAATTTTTTTGAAACTTTATAATTCTCAAACTTTTTTCTATTTATTCTTAAAAAAGGCAAGCAATAGTGGAAGAAGTCATCAATTCCAACAATCTTTTTGTGGATATGGAAAATTATGATAATTTTGTTAATATGAAGGATGAGGATGAGGAGATGGCGAACAAAATGACGGGTAATATTCCAACAAATGTTAGTCAAGAATCGGATCAAAAACTCTGCTCCTCCAACATTTTTCAAATTTATTTCAAGAAAATACAAAAAAAAAAGTGGTCAATTAGGAGTATTGTGCAACTATTTTGGCTAAACTTACAAATTTTAAGAACGAGGAAGGTATGACACTTTCAAAAAGTATTTGGAAAATAAACATGTAGCTCAACTCGACATCGAAAATAACAAACTTAAATCTCTGGGTTTGCAGGTTCATCTTGTTGCTCTTTATTATTTCAATATAATAATGAAAAATATAAATAAGAAATGGCAAAAATGAAAAGTGTATAAAATTTATCTTTTAGTTTTGGTGAAAAAGTTGTTTTTAATAATTTTTGTCAAACTGCTTTAAATATCGCTGCTAAATATGTTCCAAGAAACACTCTTAAACATGCTTTATTTAAATTGTATAATGAAAATAAAAAAAATTGTGCAAATTTTTTTTTCTTATTTGAATAGACATGTTATAATTTGTAGTGATATTTAGAGTGATTATTGTGCATACATTCATATATAGGTATAACATATCATTGGATTGGTGATAATTGGATTATATAGAAATGATTACTTGCATTTAGAGTATTTAATGATGATAGACTTACAACCGATAATATTTTTAAAATGATAAAAAAATTTTGTAAAAATATGGTTTAGTTAATAAAAAATTTTCAATCGGTTTTGATAAAACGGCGGCTAACACAACTTTTATTAGAGAGCTTCAATTCATATGTCAACATTATATTGGTGGAAAATTTTTTCATATTAGATGTGCATATCATATTTTAAATTTGTGTGTAAAAGATGGTTTAAAAGTATTGGGTGATACAATTAAACCAATAAAATAAGTAATTACCTATTTACATAGACATCCTCAAGTTATGAAATCATGGATTCGATTTTGTCGTGAAAATGACAAAACACCAAAAAAATTTCCACAATATGTACCAACTCATTGGAATTCTACATTTGAATTAATCAACGAGTCATATGCATATTATGCTCATTTTTTCCACTAATGTGACACAAATTAATTTACATCCACAACATTCGGATGTTTTTAAATATCTTTTAGATATTTTAAAAGTTTTTATTTATGCAGCAAATATTTTAAGTGGTGTTTATTATCATGCATGTCATTTATTTTTGGCTCAATATATTAATATTGTTGATGTATTTAAAAAAATATATAAATGATGTTGTTTTGCATAATGTTATATTTGTCATGCAACATAAGTGGTTATCCAATTTTAAAATTATTCCTTTGATTAATCTTGTATATTGTGTTATTGATCCTAGGTGTAAAATTTAAATGTTACATGAATATTTGCAATTTTTTATGTGTCTTGATATTGATGATGTTAATATTAATGCAATAGTAAATGAAGTTAAAAGAAATGTTTGTGAATTATTTAATAAATTTAGAAAGTTATATAATATTTCTACTTCCACTAGTCATAATCATGAAGAGATTGAATTGGACAGTGTGAGAAGAGGTAATCGTTTGATGTTAAAAAGTTATAAAAAAAATTATGATCATCCACCGGTTTACCTGAACTTGACATTTGTCTAATAATATATTTGAGTTTGATGATAGTAAAACAAGTAAAGATTTTTCTATTCTTAAATGGTGGAGTCGCCACCAAAATACTTGTCTCGTCCTTGCCCTAATTGCAAAACAAATTTTTGCATGTCTAGTTTCAACAGTTGTAGTTGAATAAGCATTTAATTCGTGAGGTAATATTTTGGACAAGACACGATCTAATTTAGCTTCTGAATCAATTGAAGCCCAAGAGTGTATCGTTGATTGGACTAAAACGACTCTAAAACAACAAAAATTTGTAAAAGAGGGATATGAAGAAGAAATAATATCTATGATCGAATGAAGCATTGACATATTCGGTACTGGTGGTTTAAATTAAATAAGATAAAAAGATATTCAATAAATTTAAAAGGTAAGAGAACTATGTGGACTTTGATTCCTCTAAACCCTAAGAAAATACGTAGAAACTTAATTAATAGTAAAAAAAAATTAAGTTCAAGCCAATTTTTTTTTTCAAATTTATTTCTCAAATTTACCTTATATATTTTTTAAGTTTACAAATAAATAGTCTTAAAAATTTTTAAGTTTATTACTTTTTTTTTTCAAATCTAACTTAAATAATTTTTAAAATTAAAACTAAATAGTCCACTTAAAATTTTTTAAATTTATTTCTTTTAAATGTTTTTCAAATTAAACTTAAATATTTATTGCTTCTCATTTTTTTTCTAACTTAAATTTTTTTTCTCAATTTGTACAATTAATTCCAATTTATATAAATAATACACCAAATTAACCTTAATTGTATTTGTTTAACTAATAAATTATTCTGAATTATTAAATTTAAATATAATTTTAAATTAAAAAATTTTAAAAAATTGAACAGGTCGAACCAGGACCGAAACTGGCCAATTTCAAAACCGTCCCCTGGCAAGTTTTGGTCCAGTTCCATATTTTCGGAACCGTGGAACCACTATTCTGAACCGCCAACCATGCCTAATTGGTATGACAATATGATTAGTTTTTGTGTATGCATGTGTATGGTATGGAACATGAATCTTGAGTATTGTTATGTGATTAAGGCAAGGGCAAAGCTAAATGTAAGGTTATGGTATGTGGTGGTTTAATATGTTCATGCACACATGTTATGGTATGTATACTTAACATTTCATGCATATCATATTGTTATACACTTGTATTGTAAACCCTCCCACGTAGCAGACTAAATCCTACTACGTAAGAGAATGCTACCCAACTATGTCTAGTTAAATCTATTAATTTATGTCCGAATTAAAACTTTTCTAAACTTACTTAACTTAATCATGGGAAGCATGCATATCGTATGATATACTTGTATTATATAACCGATTATTAGTTCCCAAACCTTAATTAGAATAACCAATTACCAAATTTTTGGGGCTAAAACCTATCCACTTATTACATCCTTGTATAAAATCCAACTAAATAATTAGACAAATAAAACTTATTTAATAATTATCTAGCTATTCCAAATGAAAGAGCATAAATAGAAATATGCATGAATAGACTCTGATTTCTCTGACAGGCTTGTCTTCTTTTCACGTCAATACTGTTACCTAGTGGCTTCAACCTACGTGCAAGAAACTCACATGCTAAGCTACTAAAAGTTTAGTGTATATATAACCATAAATATTTTTACATGCATATTTCACAATACAAGTCATCCAATACATTGCATGCTCATATAATTAACACATTCCATTTACATGTTTGTTCAACTATACCTCATGCCTTCATCATGTAACCATAGTAACATCAACAACAATAAGTATGGAAGCATACCTAGCATGTAAAAGCCACGTTACTTTTATTCTTTATCACATTCTGATTCTTACCTGACATCATTACCAATCTATTTTACTCGTCCAAATTACTCAGTACTAATGCTACTCGGATATAGGTTATGAATAGGAGCGCTCTCAAAGTTAGGGTCTCCCTATCCACCTAACCATTACTATCAAAATTGTGATTAAGTCAAGTGCTTTCCTATAACTGGGGCCAACTTGACTAAATAATAATAGATGCTAGCAAAAATTAAGGTCAATAGGGCTTTTAGAGCTGGAGTCACCTTAACTGAATAATAATAAATGCAAGCAAAAAGAGCGAATGATGCTCTTAGAGTTGGGGCCACCTTGCCTATAATGTGTAGAAGAGAACTATGGTACCATAAGATCCCTAAATGGCATGCCAACTATCCTAATGTAGTCTTAGTATGAGTAATAAACACTTAAGAACCTTTTTGCATTTTCTCTCTTTCATTCGTATAGAACTTACTCAGAGTATAAAACTCATCTCATACCATAGGTATCATAAAACTTATTCTTGTATCATATAACCACAATATCATTGTAAATTTCGGATAGTAACTAAATAGGTGTTTGTTCATTCATAACACATATCAAACATATATACAATATGTTTCCCTACCATGTTCATGTCCCATTCATCATACCATTAATTAATGTCAAACATGTATTCACTCTCATTCCATTTGATCATAACATAATGTTTACAATTGTTCATATTTCTCATGCAATCATATTCATCATTGTATCATACTCATAAAATCACAATTTACATGTATTTCATAAGCATGTATATATATTTACTTTACATGAGACTTGTAATAAATAATTCACATGAATATCATACTCACATAAGATCATTCACATAGAAATAGCATGGGCAATCATGTCATTTCTACATTCCATATTTTTCACATAATCTATATCACTTAACAGCTCATTACACTTCATAAGCAACGTATAAATCATCATGTATAACCATAGCCATATTATCGCTTGTATGCATCAATTAAGTCATTGCCATGAATAATTTATATGCTTTAATTATTGTTAAATATAACATTTTATCATGTACTTAACATTATCCTTGAATGCTTTCAAATTCATCAATAATGATATACATATATGCCAAACATATATGCCTTTGTCATACCAAAATGTCATGCCTCAATTAATGTCAAACTTAGACATTTAATCTTAAATCATATTATGTATCTCAATTTAAAATTCTCATAGACATAATATTTAGGCTTAAGTTATATACAGCCCCCTGAAGATGTTCGTTTTCGCCATTTAGCCTCCTGTAGCGATTTTTTGTCTACTTAGCCCACTAAACTCTATTTTTGGTCCACTTTGCCACTCGTCCAATTTGTAAAATTAAACATATGGCCTCTTATTGTTGACATAGCACCATTGATCAAATTAAACATTTTTCCTCGTCACGTTAGCATTAGGGAGTTCTATGCATATTTTATGAATTGAACAGGGGGCATGATGGACCAAAAAAGGAGTTTATATGGCTAAGTGGACCAAAAATCATTGCAGATAGCTAAATGGCGAAAACAAACATTTTCAGGGGGCTGGATATGACTTAAGCCTAATATTTATAAAGAAAATCACATATGATCTCATGTACAAAGGCATCAAAACAATCATGTAGCATGTATAATATATGGCAACACGGTGCATGCTGTGATAGATAAATTATACTGACGGTACCCCAACTATATAAATCGTAACAATTCAATACTTTAAAGATTATTTGTAACATAAAATTACCTCTTTTATTTTATATCTAAAATAATTTTTAAAATATTGAATTGTTACAATTTACATAGTTGGAGTACTGTCGATGTAATTCACCTGTGCTGTGACAACACGCCTGTGTTGTTGTCCAAAATGCTTTTTATTCCTCCAAATTTTCTATTTCAGTCCTTCTTATTCTAGTCTCGGTTTTCTTATATTCTTTCAATTCCAGTCTCAATTTTTAGCATAATTGAACCGTAAAATTATACGTAATTATTTTAACAATTAATTTCCAATAATCCAACAACCCATGGACATATTAATATTATCTCCACTATCCTTTAACGATTTCAGTCTCAAATTTAATCACCATAAAGCCAATTAATCATACAAAAATAATTCAACAATTATACTCATGATTTACTCATCACAGAGATTAAATCAAACCTTTTTTTTATCAAAATTAAATTATTTTTCATTATAAAATTTATTTAATCAATAATTCAATCAACCAATAATTCATACTAAAATTTAATCTACAACAATTTTTAATACATAATCAACACAATATCTTATCTCCCATTATTTCCACATTAAATTTTCTCTTATAATTATCACAGTAATTAGGCTCTCATTATAATCCATAAAATATCACAATCATGGCATCAAAATTTTCACAATTCAACACATAGAAAATCACACAAAATTGAGCGAATAAAAATAAGGATATGTACAAACCGATTTTTTTAGCCTCAAATAAATCTATGCTCTCCCTCGGGTTGGTGAGCGTCTCCACCAACAAACTCATCACTGTGCTAAAAGGGGATTGATAACAACGACAATATTAGTTCAACAAAAATTTATCTCTTGAATTTTGGGATTGGAACGAGAAGGTAGAAGAAGAAAAGGATGGCACTGTGTGAGAGTAAAATACTTCGGGTTCTAGGGTTTTGTGTAGAATTACATATATAAGGGAACAAAAGACCAATGCAGTGTCATTTAATCCCTCTACTAAGGAGCACACAACGTGGTGTGGGGTGTGCCAAAAAAAGGATAGAACGTGTTGCACTTCTTTCAATGCGTGTTGGGGCTTTTCTCTGCATTCCAATTTCTTTTTTATTCTATTTCTTTTCTTTTCCTATTCTTATATATATATATATATATATATATATATATATATATATATATATATATATATATATATTCATTTTAACCCTTAAACTTTCTACCTATTTCATTTTAACCCAAATTAAATTATTTTCCATTTAATTAAATTCCTTTTTAATTTATTCCAAATTTCTTTTCAATTTTTTCTCTTAAATTACCAATTTACCCTTCATATACTATGTAAACTTCTAGGCCCTACTTCATAGGCGTTACATATATATTGTTATGTACCACTAAATAAAGTTTGCCTGGCATGTGGGTGTTGTCTCTCACACATAGGTTGGAGCTGAGGATTGTGCTAACAAGAGAAGATTGCCTAAGAGAAGAGCTAAAGGACAAACTCAATAGGGTTGGAGATGCACCATAGTACTTTTATTTTTGTTTTGGGACAAGATTAGTTAAATGTGTACATGTGTTTGGATTTTGAAGAACATGTAAATTTTGTAATTAGTCATATATTTTTTTGTAAACCTTGGGCAAGTGCTTGCCATTTTTATTTTTGTCTTGATTTTTATTTTGAATATTATATTTCATTCGTGTTTCAATTATAATTTTTATTAAGTCATCATGGCCATGGTGCTAAAAGGTCTTAAATTGGACATATTTTAATATTCTTTCATATAGTTGGGTAAATTCTTGGTTATATGAAGGGGTGTTATATTGAATTTCAACATAAAAGTTTTAGAAAATAGTAAACAACTCATATCTATGTTTTATTAGAAATAACCAAGTATAACGAGAATAGTCATCAATTAAAGTAATAAAATAATGAAAATCCAAGTTGGTACGTACATGACTTGGACCCCATATATATAAGTGAACAACATTAAATATAGATGAAGCTTTATTATTTAATTGCTTAGAAAAATAACTATGAGTATGTTTTACAAGCTAACATGACTTGTACTCAACATAAGACACTTTTGAAACACCAGGAACCATTTTCTAAGGTTTGGAAAGAACTACAATAGCTCAAGCAGTTGTGAAAAAGATCAAATGAAGGAATAGAAGTAATGGCAGTGGCAGGCAAGAAAGATAATTTAATCTATTTTACTCATAACATTCACTAATCATCTTCCCCGTACTCCATTCCTCGCAAAAATAAAATTTGAGTCAAAGATCACTCTACATGAGTTATTTAGATAGTTAACTAATGGAGATAAAAAAAAAAAGTATGAACATTCTGGAGCATATTGGATAGAGACTAAGGAATAGTAGAGAGTGGTTTATTTTCTCCTACTCCTTTAATTAATCTTTTGTGATTTATTAGCCAAGGTAATTGTAGAGTAAATGGATGGAAAGTGAAGAGTGGAGAAAAAGTTTTTATAAAAAGAAATAGGATCAGAAGCACCTAAATCAAAGATCCAAAATCCACGAGTGAAGACCGTGTTAGGTAAGCAAAGGAATTACTCGGTTGAGCAACAAAAACCATAAAAGAAGATGATTGTTGTTTTCATGCTTGACACTGCAAATATTCAACATAATTAGCCCCTATCAATGTAACTAAATTGGATATCTAAGCTTAGGCAATTGGTAAAGGAAGAATCCCATCTCCTTGAGACTGAGCCATATGAGCAGTAGATCAATTAGTCCGAATATTCTTGGAGGTTGACCATAAAAAGCCCAACAAATCACATGTGTGATCTCCTTTATCACAGTAGGTACAATGAGATTTGGATCCTTTCCTTTTCCATTTTCAATTATCTCCTTACTGACTATATTTTTGCACAGTTAGTACAGATGACTCAGTTTTAGTCTTGGTAGAGGAGATACAAAGTAATAGAGCAAATACTTCTTTAAGAGTAGGACTGAATAAATTGGCAAGAATCTAATCTCGTATTAAAGCCAAATCTGCCTGGAGCCTTATCAAGGTAACACCATAAAGATTTTGTCTCTTTAATTTTTAGGTTCATTAATGCTATTAGAAAATGACATGAGATAATTAAATTCATCTTTCAGATATTCAACTTGTCCCATACAGCTAGCCATATTGTGAAAATATTGTTCTATATGGACAGGGTTAAACACAACTTTAGAAATACATTGAATATTATTAGTATACAATGTTTTAGCCTTGGTCCAGACTTTGAAATAGGTTTTGCAAGATTTAAAAAGAGTCAACAATTTTAGCTCTAGATAATGCCACAACAAACTACAAAATTGTGCATCAATCTTAATCCATGCAGCCCTATTATTTTCATCAATATCACTAGCATTTCTTTCTAAGTGATTATTATATCATTGGCCCATAAATCAAAAGTCAACAAATGTTCCTCATGAAACATAATTATCACTATTTTATAATTTAATGGTAATGATGGTTGGAGGACTAGAAATTAATAAGATAAAAGGTTTTAGAGAACCTAGAAAGTCAGACATATTAAAGAGAGACTGAAAAAAGAGACGCAAGCTAGACTGCCTTTAATTTTAGAGGATCAAATGAAGTCGGAACAGAAAATCGATGCTACCACTAGAAGTGGAATGACTAGGTAACACTATTGGAGGAAGCACGAAAATAATGGTGGCCAAAAATCGGCTTACGTGTCAAGGCGTGGTGGTTCAACAATAAGTTTGCAAAGGCACATGTAGACCCACGCGTGAGTTTTTAGCAACAAAATTTCTCTGGTCGGCTAATTGGCATCTGACACTTCTAATAACATAGGCGGCGAGACAAGTAGATGCTCGGATATGGCAAAAAACCTAAGGCCCTAATACCATGATAAACGTAGAGAAAGAAGAGAGGAAAGTAAAATTAAATATGAAAATCTCAGTTTGATTATAAAAAAAAAAAAAAATGAGTAACATAAATGTGGATCATTTGATTGTTTTTTCAAAATACCAAATTCCTAATTTAAACTTCAGTTTATCTTGGAAGCAACCTATAAAAGTAAATCATATAGTTATTGATTCCTACCTTTAACAACTTTATTTGATAAGAAATATATAAAAGTTATGCATAAAATAATCTTTCATGGTTTATTTAGCATTTGCAACAAGGATGCTTAAGAGATTTCAAAAAATAGAATTTACTATTTTCACAAATTCTTTAAATAGAGATTTGACTGACAAAGTATTTACTCGTGGGATAAAGGAAAAAGATTTTACAATCACATTAACATGGTTTAAGAAATTTTAAATTTTATCAATTTGAGATAAATTAATGTAATATCTCAGTATATAGTTGCAAATATTCTAACTACATTAGAAGGTATTATAATAATTTTTCTTTAAATTAATTTGCTGACATATAAATACAATAAACTCTAAAAATATAAAAAATTAATAAATTATATTTTTAACTATCTTGTCTAATTTGAGTTGACTCGACATTCTTTTGAAGGAAAAGCCAATATATTGATCAACAAGAGGAAACATCATTGAGAACAAGGTGCCTCACAAATGAAGGAGCTCCATCCCGCAGGGCCTGCTAATGAGTGAGCTGCTTTTGTAATAGCATGGGCCACCTTGTTCAAAGAACGCTTACCAAGTACAATCTTGACATTATCACATGATTGAGCCACATTCTTACAATTCTTCACAACACATCCAGGCTCAGAGATATCATCTTGATGGCTATAAACAACAACAACAATACATTTGGCATCAAACTCAATAATGACATAAGAAAGTTGCAGTTCTTTGATCCAGCTGAGAACTTCCTTTAAGCAGAACGACTAAGCAACAAGAGAGCTCCATTCACTAGCTATAACATCTGCGTTACACTGAAGACAAGCACCTTGATAGTCCCGGATAATCATACCCAACTAGACTGTACCAGCAGGCATAATTTATAGAAGCATCCATATTAATTTTTACCCAACCTATTTATAGACAGCTCCAGCGAACTCGAGAAGAATCATTAGATTCAACATTTACCCGTCTACCACTGCAATTAGGTTACCCGACAATTTAAGATAGCAAATAGAATTTGTATATTTTTAAAATTTATTAAAATTCTTATCGACAATTTAACTTGAAAAATTCATTGCAAAACTTTTTATATTGTTGATCTTTAAATTAAGGATAAACAATAAACAGATGTATTTAATATAAAAATTTCAACCATTAAATATACAATTGCCAAAAAATATAAATAATTAATTAAATACACAGCGAAATATTGGATGGTAAAAAACAAAAAAGGGTGCAAATATATAAGGAAGACCAACAATTATTAAAGTGTAAATGATCAAAGCTAAAGATGTAAATTGACCCTTAAATTATATCCTATGAAGCAAGTCATCCTCTCAACTTTGACTCAGTGCAAATAAGCTCTCGAACTTTAAATACGGTGCAATTATGCCCCTTAAACCAAAACTGTAAGCCAACTCGGTCTAGTAAAAGGTGATTCGCTCTATACGATATAATTCAGAAACTAATTTCCACTAAGTTCAAAGTTTGATAGTTTATTTGTATTGAGTCAAAGTTGATGAATGACTCGCTCTATAGAGTATAATCTATGACCTAATTTGCACATTTGGCCAATGATCAAATAATAATAATAATAAAAATAATAATAAAAATTAGATATGTTATATAACTCTAAATACATCAAGTATTTCTCCTTTAATGTCAATTCTTCGATATATAAAAAGCATTACAGAAAGCAACTTTAACTAAACTATTAACATTTAAAATTATTATATGATAAACAATAATGTATTTCAATAAGTAGTCAAATGAGAGAGATAATAATAAAAGAGTATCATATTATGAAGTTCAAATATAAAAATACAGTGAAAAAAGTGTAGAGTGCAGAAAAATGATGCAAAGTGTATAAATTTTATATATGCAAAAATAAAAGAATTTCAATAAGTAGCCAAATGAAAACGGCAGTGGTAAAAGAGGATCATATTATATAAGTTCAAATATAAAAATGTAGTGGAAAAAAAATACAATAAGGAAGAAAAAAATAAATGTAGAGTGCAAAAAAATGGTACAGTGTACATAAATTTCATATATACAAAAATAAATGCATTTCAATGAGTAGTTAAATGAGAGAGCAAATAGTAAAAGATGACCATATTATATAAGTTCAAATATAAAAATCTAGTGGAACAAATGTACAATAAGGAAAAAAGTGTAGAGTGCAAATAAATGGTGTAGAGTGCACAAATTTCATACATGCAAAAATATGTTGCTTTTTTATGTACTTAATAATATTTTGAATATTAGTAGTGACAAATGGATGTCAAAAACTCTCACATCCATAGCCTCTTATCCCATTATTTCTAACTTAATTATATGGTTTAATTTGGGATTTAATTACACAATTAAACCTTTTATGTAATTTGATGCACTCTTATAAGTCTATAAATAGAGATAATGATAAAAATGCAATATACAAGTTAATATATTTTTTCTATTCTTCATTCTTTTTTTCATTTTTATTCTCTATTTTCTTCTTCATTGTGTACTTTATTTTGTCTAATTTTATAATATATAATCGGTGCAAATTCCAACTATAATTTTTAAGGTAAGAAGTGTAACATCCTCGACTTTCCCACATACATTATGACACGCATTACATTTGGACATATTCATTTTATATATGTCATTCACATGAAACACATGCATACGTAGGGATTTTAGCGTGAACGTATTCACGAGATAGACTTGACACAGTTCGGTTTATTGCAATAGGACCAAGTCGTATGTGTCTAGCTATAATTGAAATAAAGACACAAGATATTGAAAATAAAAATAAAAATTTGGCATAGTGAAATTAATTAAAGTAGACAATTTGACTATATAGTTTTTTGCACTAAGTACATGTAAATATATAGAGAAAATAATAATAATAATAATAATTAATTAATTTAATTAATTAATTATTAATTATTTAAATTATTTAAAAATATTAAATCAGAAAAAAAAAAAAAAAAACACAAGTTGATGAGGCGGTGGGGCTGCTGCTCAAATAGGAAGACAGCTCTTCTTCTTGGCCTCATCTTCTCACCTCCCTAATCCCTTTCTTCTTCAAAAATTTCCAGCAGCCAACTATAGCTAGGAATTCTGGTAAGTCTCCATCTCTTCTTATGATACTAAATTTAAATTGAAAGTTGTTAACTTGAAGGTTATTGCTTACATGTAACTTGGTAAGCTCCCCGGAATTCTGTTATGGGGACAGTAAATTCATGCTCCGTTTTCATCAAGTTGTAGACCGAATCTAAAGACACACAAAACATAAAAGTTGTAGCTTTATGTCTTATGTTCATGGATATATAAATATTTTTGCATGATTTGGTGTCTGTAAAAAGATATGGGCATCGGACTAGAACTGGTTCCATTGAGGAACCTAGCTAAATCACTTTCTGTTTTGATTGTGTTTCTATATGATAGAATCATTATTTGAGGAATCTCAAAACATGAAAGTT
>CATIWF010090495.1:0-10125 GCA_949630135.1 Balakata baccata | reverse complement strand
CAAATTTGGTGGTAATCTTATAGTACTTACCATCCCAACTCGAAATCGAGACCTCTTTGTGTAGCATTCACATCTTGAACTGAGTTGGAGTATGGCACCATCCAACGAGTCACCAATGTGATTCCGATGATGCCCTTCTGGGTTGCCTGTGCAATACTTAATTTGGTTAAGTATGTGCTTCAAATTATTAATATTGTTTTTACTATCAAAATGAAAAATTGATGAGAGTATTGAAAACCTGATATTTGGTTCTATACAAATTTACGGCTGCAGCATGAGCAAGAATTTGGTAATGTGCTGCCAAATAAGGCTCTACTCCTGAATCTCCAGCTTTGCATTGCGGCCCTTGCCAAGCTGAGCATCGCCTTGGAGCATACAGTCCGGCATAACCGGCACTGAAAGCTACGGGTTCATTCAGTGTTATCCAATGCTTAACTCGATCACCAAATGCCTTAAAACATATCTCCACATAGTCCAAATAATCATTCCTGCATCAGAATAAGATTTAGGGTTTTTTGAACAAAATTTTTATAATTAATTTAAGTTTGATATAAAGCGTATATATGAAAGTGTTGCTTACACTATAAGAGGACTTGTAAAGCCAATATACTCATCTTCCAAGGCTTGAGGAAGATCCCAGTGGAATAAGGTGACAAAAGGTTGTATACCTGCTCATAAGAAAGTTAATATCTCTTAATATTATGTTGGAAATTCATTGATGATGAAGTCAATATATATATATAAAAAAAAAAAAGAGAAAAATTTTTTTTTTTCAAAAAACGTTTTTTTCAAACACAATACTAAATAGGCTAATATAGTTGATATAAAATTCTCACCATTTGCTAGAAGCTCGTTGATAAGATTATTATAGTATTGGATTCCCTCTTGATTGATACTTCCGCTTAACTTTCCAGCTGAAAATTTTATTATGTTTAGCTATAATATTTTTTTTTAATTAATTAAGGAAAATTTTTAAATTTATAATTCATTATTAGTTTGAAATTGCAAGGTTGTTCAGAAAATTAATAAAAAAGAAAAATAAGAATCTTACTTGGTAATATCCGAGGCCATGAGATTGAGAATCTATATGAATCCACGCCCATGTTTTTTATAAGCTGAACATCCTCCTGCAACATAAAGTTAGAAGTAACAAATTAATTTCTAAAGCTCATCAAATAATAATAATAATTAATAAATTATACCTTATAGCGATGATATTGATCAACAGCTACGTCTCCAGTAGTATGATCGGCAACATAATCTGGACTTTGATGGGTGAGTGTATCCCATATGCTTTGTCCTTTACCTCCTTCCTTAGCTGCACCTTCAAACTGAATGCACACGTACATTATACTCAATTATTACTACTGGAGAAAATCAAAATTATGCCCATTTTATTCAATAAATTATGCCCAAAAAGTCGGGTTTCATAATTATAGATAAATGATTTGAAGTTACTATGAAGTAATTAATTAGCTCTATCATAATTATAAACTCTTATTACATATATATTCAAAATAAAAACTATTTTGTTCCATAATTGATCCGAGCCGTCTAAGTGTAAAATTAATTACCTGATAAGAAGATGATCCGGCCCCAAAAAGGAAACCGGCCGGAAAATTTCTCCGGTTGAAGGAGGCAATATTGTAGTCGGCTGTAATATTTACAGCAGCATGAGAATTGATATGGAAAATTAGGATGCTAAGGAGGAGGAAGAGATGGTGTCTAATTGCCATTAAAATTTTTTTTCTGGAAGACAGGTAGCTTAATTAGATGCGACTTTGGTTTGCAATCAAACCAGAGTGCATGAATTATGAAGCTAACCTTGTTTAAATAAGGGCAAAAAGTAGTTATTTTCTTTTTGGTTTTGGATGGCAGATAGTAATATTAGCAAAATTAAATGTGTTATATAATTATATCAAACTAACTCCAACAATTATAGTGTTAATTATAGAATTAATAATTAAAATCATTGGTGGGTATATCTCAGGAAGCATCTTTTTATAACTTCTCATAACAATTGCCAATAATTTAAGTATTTATGCACTTTAAATAGCACTAATAATAGCTAATCCATTCATGAATGACAAGAGAAATAAATATAGTGTGTTGGATATATAATTTAAAAAGAAACTATATTATTCATTTTACCATTAATAATTTTTTTATACTGTCACAATTAATATACTCTTACTGTTTTATAATAACTAACTAATTCTGTTGCTTTCTTTAATTTCACTAAAATTAATAAGTCATTAATTAGTTTTAAATTTAGAAAAAAATAAATTATAAAGACTAAGAGGTACCTTTGGTTTTGAAGGACTAAAAACTTGGAATTCTAACATAATATTAATAATTTTGAATTAATGAGTATAATTACAAACTTCAAAAAAAAAAATATTGATAATATAAAAACGACAGATAAACGAAAATTTGATAATTTTTTTCAAAAGCAACAATTATTTTGAAACGGAGAAATTATATAATTTTTTTTACTATCGATATTGGTATTGTAATAATATACTTTTTTTTTTGTTTTACAATTATACTTTTCATTTGTATTAAATGGCTAATTACTAATGCAAAAAATCAAAATTATGACTAATATTAACAACATAAGATGAAAAATCTTTGAAACTATTTTTTCCCCATTTTACATGACTTGAATTTCTTTTATTCTGTTTTATTAATATCTATCTTTAATTGTTATTTTTTTTAATTTGAATTAAGTACATTTTGAGGGAGAAAAAAAATGATAAGATTCAAATTTGAATGTCTCAACTTTTAATGATGATTTAATTCTCTCCCTTAATTAATTGCATTATACAAATTTACTTAATAAAATAATTTCATTAATTTAAACTAAATTGCTAAAATGGGGATGGAATCTATGAGATGATATGAGTCACTTATAGTTTAATCTGAAATTTCGAGTTCGAGCTCTAGGTATGCATCTATTTTAAAACTCATAAAGGAGTGCTTTGCCCCTTTAAGATTCTACTTGATATGAGAATGATTAGTTTTAGTATGTGATTAATTCACTGAAGATACATATAGTTAGGCAAATAAAAAAAGGGGGCAGGGGAGACAGGTAAGTCTTGGATTTGAAGCTATCTTATTCATAGGCGGTCAAGTGACCACTATATATAGTAGTATTGATCTGATTAAAAAAAAAATTATGTTTCGTAATTTGATAATCCAATTTTTCAATTTCTAATTGACTGTTGGATAAGCGTACCCTGAACCTCTCCTCTGTCCCCACTACTTTGGGAGGAAAGTTTCATTGCTCATCTTCTTTCCTAAAATGCCTATTAGTGCCTTCTTTCTCACTACTTAACTTTCATTGGATTTAATGTGCAATGGAATTTATTCTAGAAACCTTCAATACCTTTCGTCTTAGTAAGCTATCTTTCTAAGCTCAGGTAGGATCGATCATGACGAAAATGGACTTCTCCGTAATGTAATAGAAGAGTCACAGTCCCTTATTGACCAGATGAAGGAGATATGAATTCCATTCAGGCTTGGCTTGGCCCTCTTGGAGGCGCAAAGTTCATCATTCAGTATGGTAGGGGGCCTCGCCTGGCAAATTTGGATGACTTGGATGCTGGGGAGATATGGATAGAGTCTCGCTTATAGATAGAGGAAGAGTACGTGCGCTACGGCCTAGGCAGTTGATCGGATCAGATAGCCCTTTGGGCAACCAGCCGCACTTCAAATTCCAATCAAGAACTTGGAGGGACCAGACCAGAATAGACTTATAAACATTATCATTATGAGAAAGAAGGGGTTATTTGAGCGTATCTAAATAGATACTCTGTTTACATATGGATCTCTTTGTCGTTACATTCCATTTTGGATTAGGAATATGCGTAATCGAACCGGTGTTATTTTGGACCCTATTCTGTTCACCTCTTTGGGCTTCTATTGAATCGACAAATGAGTTTGATTGTCCTTTTTTTATATATATAATATAGAATTTGATATAATATATAAGTCATCTTTTGGATAATTTAAATTGAAACAATTGGATGTCTGACTCGGGCCTATATGACATGACTAATCTTTTATATATCCACCTAGTTTGTCAACTTTTTTGGAAATGATACAAAAAAAGATGTTTCTGTTCATAATAGAAAATTTTTCCTCTGATGAATTGTATAATCATTGGAATTGTTGACCTTAGGGTGATTGATTTCTATTTTGATCTTGACTATCAAATTAAATGTTACTAATGTCTTCATCTAATGTTGTTTTGATAGTGTACGAAATTTGAAGTCAATTGGATTTGATTTGCTTAGTGAACAAGTTGGTCAAAAATTGAAGGACAGTTTCTTCCTCGAGACATGCAGTCCCCTTCGGAAAAAGGTTCTCCCTCCAAACAAAAAATTTTCCCATCAGGAAGTGCTCGATTTCAACATTCTAAAAATTCCAGAAAGTTGTCTCGATCAGAAAATATAGTTTTCCGACCGGAAAATTTGACTGCAACTAGCCGTTGAAGAAAATGACAAATCCAAGGCTGCCACGTGTAAGGCTCCAACAAATATATGAATTTTCCGATCGAGAAATATGGTTTTCCGACCGGAAAACTGTCTCTGTCAGATAACTTTTAGTCATTCTTTTTTAGAACGTTAGAAATAGTTTTGACACTATATGTAACGGTTAATTGGAAGGTAAAAACTATAAATAGACCTCCAAAAGGTCTTAGACAATAAGAGCTTAATTTTAAGTGTGCCAAAACTCTTACTATTTTAATTCTCATCTCTTTTGTAAGAAAGGTTAAAGTGTTAACCTTAAACACTTGGGTATAGGTTATAAGAGTGATTCTAGTGAGAAAAACTCTTGTTTGAGTTATGTGTGAGCTTGTTCAAAATACAAGGAATTGGTTGTTGTGTGAGCCATTAAAACCCAAGAGATTTGGGTTTGGTGTGAACCTCGAGAAAACACTTAGTTGTGGGTGAGTCAGAAAAACTTTCTACTTGTGAGTTAGCTAGAAAACTCTCTTGTAATCTCAAGTTGAAATAGTAGAATTTCCAATTGCGGTTGGGGAGAGGAGTAGAGTTTGTTAACACCTGAACCTCTATAAATCCTTGTGTGCAATATTCTCTTGTTCCTTTACTCTCTAAGTTTTATTTGCACATTGCTCAAATATTTAAAGAAATTCATTAAGCCGAAAATTTCTATTTGCCACCAATTCAACCATTCCTTCTTGGTGCTCCATATTTCCAACATGAATTATAAGAGATAAGAATCCAAGGTCTAGATAAGAGATATATTACTATGAAAACATTCGAAAAAAAGACTAGATTGTATAATGATAAAACTAAAAAAAATACTTACCTAAAACATATGATCCCTTATTGAATGGATCCTACTGCGAGAACAACTCTAGTTACAATAATATTTTGATATTGAAAATCAAGTTTTTGAGATTCACTCCAATCATTCTTTTTTGAGTGAACTAGAAAGTTTTTTTTATAGTTATTGGAATTCTAGTTATCTGAATAATGGGTCTATGAGCGACAACTCTTACTATGATCATTATATATATAATACTAAATATAGTTGGAATAATTACATTAACAGTTCCATTGTATATAATTTATAGTATCAAAACTCTTGATTCCTTTTCTTTCAATTTTTCTTTAGTTCTTTTTACTAATTTTTGTTAAATAAGGAGAAGTAATTTTTTGTCATTTTAAGCATGAAATTACCACTCTACATATCTTTTTATCAATTTATTTTTAAAATAACTGGTTATTCCATATATATATAGTTTTTTTTTATTTTTCATAATTTTATCATCTCAATACGACGTTTTGTTTTTGTTGTCTTGTTGCAGTATTTTAATTTTGTATGGGCAATTCAGATAGACAAAATATATTTGATTCGACAAAAATAACAAATAAGATTAAAATCGTAAATATGTTGCAGAACTGAAATTATATGTATTATAATCACTACAACATAATAAATAGGTATTAAGCTAATTTATTTAAACTATTAATATGAATGCTGTAAATTTTTTCACATTTTATTCTCTATATTTTTTAGTGAATTTATATCTATATTTCTGTAGATATATTGCTAATTTATATCAATGAAATTATTTCTTTTTAAGAAAATTATAAAATAATTTATTTTAAAATCCTCCCTTCCCAAAGCAAATTCAAAGTTACTTGATAAAATATTTTCACTAATTTAAACTGAATTACTAAAATGGGTCAGGATATAATATCTCTCCACACATAATACACCCAGACATTAAGGATAAAAAGGGTATTTCCGAACTTTTATTTTGCTCGCTATTAAAATTCTTAAGCTTAAGGTATTGTTTGTTAACATCACCATAAAAATAATTCAGTTTCACCAATAATTTATATTAGTAAAATAGCTTATTTAAAAAAAACTATATTATAATCATATTATATCATACTATATATAAAAGTGGGAATGAGTGACATACAAATTTATCAAAAAATCAACTTGATTCTATTAGTTAATTGTATTAATTTTATTATTTAATAATTTAATTTATTAGTAAATAATATTAATAATTTGTTAATTAGAAGTCTAATTCTATTAAAATTAGGTAACTATATATATTTTTTATATAAAAACAAAAAACTAAAATTAAAAAGAAAAAATAATTTAATAAACAAATATTTAATGGAAGGGAATTGGGAGGTGTAGTTTCGGTGATTAATTCCTTAGGTAGAAAAAAAAAATATCAAGAAGGCACAATAACAAATATTAAGAAAACACGTTAAAAAATATTATAGACAAGATAATTTATATATAATAAATAAATTAACTAAAATGGGTAAAATAATTAATAAGCAAGATAATTTGACATGATTTTTTATATATAATATGATATAAAAATTAAATATAATTAATTATTATTATTTAAATTAAATATGACTTAATTACATGATAATTAGAAGTAACTAAAATAAATTTACTAAACAAGATTATTATTATTTATTAAATAATGATAGATTCAATTATTAAAAATTACGTACATTGCTCGTGGATAATTGAAAATAGAGGGATATGATAGATAAATACTTACTACATATATTTTTTATATAACTCTTAATAATGGATAAATTAGTAATTTGATAAAATTTAAGATAAACATATACTCATATAATTTACTACGAATAAAATATTATAATAAGATGAAATAAATTAATTAAAAAACAAAAAAAATATATAAAAACTAAATGATCATTAATAACGAGTTAAATATCTAATAATCACGTATAAGATAAGTTAATGAAAAACTAGCCTTAAAAAAAATAAATTAGTGAAACTAGCATTCAAAAATAATCTAATAGACTATGATTTTGTTTATTTTTTATAAATTTTTTTTATCAAATGACATATTGTAGTAATAATATAATTCTTAAATTATCTAATTATATATAATATAATTATTACATTATTTAATATATATATATATATAATAAAATATTAGACGATAAAGATTGATGAATTTATTATATTAGAATGAAAATATAATTTTTATAATATAAAATATGTAAATATATTATATAATTTATTTATTTCATATATTTAAATATATTTTATATAATTTTATAATAATATAAATATTTTATTTTATTATTTTTATAATTAATTTTATTAAATATTTTTATTAAATTAACTAAATTATCAGCAAACCGTTAAAATAAATTGGACTAGAATAAGCCACTTTCTCTTTGAATATATGCGATTCCCATTTGCCAAATTTAGAGGGCATTTCTCGTAATTACACTAACATAGACGTGCCTTTTTGAGAATGTAACATTGTTCTCCGACAACGAATTGCGACAAAAATTAGAAGGTAAACCCTAATCTTATCCAATTTTGATCCTTTTTCGTCGTCTTTCTTTTAAAGATTTTCATGCTCAATTTTCAATTGAATTAGTGATTTGAATTCTCATATTTTTTCCTCTTTTAATGGATCTCAGTTTCAGCTCTATTCCTTTCTCTCTCCATTTTTAGGGTTAGGTTAATTCAATTTTCGGATTTGTCATTTTAGTTGCAAGATCCAGCTAACACCCAGAGCAAAACGACGTCGTAGTTGGCTATTCCTCTTCAATTGCATATATCAATCTTCCGGCTGCGAAATTCACAATTCCGTGATGGTTAGACCCTCAAGCATTACCACAACTAGAATCGCCGTGATGAGACCATCATCGACACCTCCAGCTGCCGCCTCCACCGCCACCACCACCGTCACTGTTGTGACTCCTTTACAAGAGCAGCAACAACAACAACAGCAACAGCAACCGCAAACCCTAACATTGCGGCTTAAGCGCAGGGAGAAGAAGGTTACCTGGAAAGAGGGCACCGTAGATAACGAGTTTATGCAGAAGAAAAGCTCCAAAAAGTGCTGCATCTTCCACAAGGAGAAGTCTTTCGACGAGGACTCCAGCGATGATGACAATGATCACGATCACAATCACGATCATCATGATCATGAATCTGAGGGCGCCTGTTCGTCTAAGGATGATAGTGATCGCAATTTGAATTTTACAGCCGATTGATTCCCTTTTTCTTTGTACTTGCAGAAATTAAATTCTCAACTAGAATCTTTTGGATGATTGCTCTATGAGGAACAAGAATTGATATTTCTATTATCGCCTTAATTTTGTTGCTGAATATTAGCTTTGTGATGTATCGATTTTTTTTTTTTCCATCAAAAGGAATTTCATCTTTCTATATCTTTTTGTGCGATTTCTGCCCATCCAGCGTTCCAATTCCCAGCAAGCACAGGTTTCATACTTCCTTTGGGTTTCTATTACACAATTTTATGGTTCGCAAAATCGGGGTTTCTTCGAATTCCCAATTTCGGTCTATTTCTTCTGCCAAAGGGAAGAGGAAGGCCTCAAAGTTCCTGTTGGCACCTATCAATGTCTCTCGAGGAAGCCTTCGTTCTGCCTATATCCAACTGAGTAAGTGTTTTTTGTTTTTTATTTGGTTCTGTCTCTCATTTCTTATTTTCATGGCTTAATTGCTTAATTGGAGCAAACTGAATGTTTTCGGGTTAGAGATTTGAATTATGGAAATAAAGTAAGTTCAGAGGCTTTTGCGGTCTGCAGCCATGGATTGCATATTGCTTCATAGGCAAATACAGTCTTTTCTAATTTCCACTTCACGTTATATTTATATATATATATATATATATATATATATATATATATAATAGCAATAGGAAGAATGAAAATGTAATGTTTGAATAATAGTTTCTGTCAAAACCTAGCTGATTTAGATGTTTAGAATAGAATATTGCACAATCTAATTTCTTCTTTAGGTTCATCACACCCTGCTTTGCTAATCTGACTTTTGTTTGCATGCTGTAGTCGTATCCATTAACTACCATCACAGGCAGAAACTGTTTGGCTTTCTTTTTCATTTTTGTTTTTCGTTATTTTTCTTTCATAAGTTTCATTCAAAACATTGCAGTTGGACTTGGTTACTTACTGTAACGTAATTCTTTATATATGTTCTAATTTCTGTTTTTGGAGTGTCTTTTTGGGTTATTCAGGCTGGGGAAATTGCCGATGAAATCCAATAACCATTCCATTACTATCAAGTATTTCTTGTAGGAAACACACAGAGTGCTTATGTTGTCCTAGAAAATGAGAAATTTACCACTGTACATTATTGAGGAACATGAAACCCCACCTTTTCACTGTAGTTTAATGATTTAGAAGATGGATGGGTTTCTAGAAATTTAGGTTAAATGTGTACTGTTTCACTGGAGTTTGTAATCTGCAATTTTTTCAGATGTTCATTAAAGTCATAGCTTAGAGCTTTCCTCCTTTCGTAGGATATGAACTGCTTGTCTTCAAGTGTTATGTGTTCTTTTTTCAGTTAATGGAGAAATAACATATTCACAAATTCAGTTTTTGTCTAAATGCGCATTTGTGAAGCGAAGGAAAGCTGATGCTTGCTAATTATTTCACTTTAGTTTAATGTCCATATAAATGCATTATATTTATGACCTCTAATATATCGGAAAAATTACTATTTATCCCCTGAGATTTGACAAAATATATTAACATCTTCATGAGGTTTAAAAATTATAATATTTGTCACATCTATTTTATCTCT
>CATIWF010090457.1:0-19646 GCA_949630135.1 Balakata baccata | reverse complement strand
TATTGAGTTTTATGCATGATGATATGATCTGCAAATTTTGGATATGACATGAATGAATTAGGTCATGGAAATACTTGAATTTGCAATGAATCCTACAAGTGCCCTGTTGCACTTGTACTGGAACAGTCCTAATTAAATTGACCATAACTTAGTCCGTATAGGTTAGATTATCCTGAAATAAATTGGAAATGATAGCTAAGACATAGAGCTAAAAATATTATGAAGATCATGAATTGAAATTCAGCTTATATCTAGGTCAAAATTCTGTCACAAAATCTCGGACATAAGAGTACCATGAAAATGTTGAATAAAAATTATTGGAACACTATCCGGTATTTTGACCATAACTTTTAGTAGAAAACTCGGATTGAGGTGATTTTTATTGCATTTTAAACCTAAGACAATAAATCATAAAATCTTAGAAGGTGACAAAGTCAGATTATGAGTGTAAATGGGCCTAAATTGGGTCACAATCCCAGGGCCTGAATCTACCATGCATGAGAAAGTTTGTTTTGTGGTATTTTCTTTATTTATATGGCATATTTTACATGTAATAATTATTGGTTATTTGATATTCAATTGTTCATATGGGCATTCCATATTCATAAGTGTACAAACAATATCAATGATTCGGTAATGGTAATAATTATGTTGAAACCCGAACACACCTAGGCTTGAACTATAATAGAGAATAGGTTGGCATGCCAATAAAGGGAAAAAGAAATGCACGCTATAAAAATAATAAAAGTCTGCAATGGCAAAGTTAAAAAAAAAAAGAGAAAAGCCGGTAATGGCAAATAATAATAAAAAAAAGCCGGTAATGGCAACAAATTAAGTGCCGGGAATGGCAATATTATAAAAAGGCTGGGAATGACAAATCCTTATATTCCTACTAATAAGTTCAAACACAGGTGTTAGGGGCTTGACTAAAAATAAAAAAAATAAAATGGTATAAATAAAGATAAAAAAAATGGGATCGCATTTTTACAAATTAAATTACATGTCATATTTAATTTGTGAATATAAGTGAATTATTATTCGTCAAATTTGTATTATGTTGTGGCATGTATAAAATTTATATATGGAACGTATGTATGCTTTTTATCCTATGAAGCACCACTAAGCTAGTAGCTTAGCGCGGGTATTTTTTCTCGCGCAGATACTGACGTTTTGGAAAAGATAAATTAGCTGTCAGAAGAAAGCGGGAATCCATTCAATAGCAGCTAAAGCCTCAAATTTATTTTGGTATATTTGAGTAAAGCTTTGTATAATATTATAAAAAACTTATTTAATGTAGTTCATGTAGTATAAATATTTTGGGGTATGTAATACTATCATAGTGAATTTAATATGGATATAAATCTAAGTTAAATAGCTATATATATAAATTAAGGAATTTTGGAGTGTGTAAACTTTTATGTTGAATATATGTATATTTTAAATAAATATTTTAGTAAAAAAAAAAATTTATTCCAGTGTTCTCTTTTAATTGAAGAAGTAAGACAGTTATACAGGTAATACTCACTTACCTTATTATTACAGAGTGGAGTAAGGAGGTGTTACAATCACACTTGAATGGAGTAAAAAGAATTTTAAAATATTTTCATGGCACTATGCATTTAGGACTATGGTATCCTAGAAATTCTTCTTTTCATATAATCGGTTTCTCAGATGCAAACTACGCCGACAGTCTGTTGGATAGAAAAAGCACGTCTAGGACATGTCACTTTATTGGAGAGTGTTTGGTTTCTTGGCATAGCAAGAAACAAGTTTCGGTAGCCTTATCCATCGTCGAAGCTGAATATGTGGTTGCTGGTTGTTGTTGCCCTCAAGTCCTTTGGATGAAGCAACAACTAAAGGATTATGGTCATGACATTGACCACATTCCAATTAAGTGTGATAACACAAGTGCCATAAACCTCTCTAAAAATCTCATTCAACACTTTAAAAGCAAGCATATTGACATTAGACATCATTTCTTAAGGGATCATGTTCAAAACGGTGATGTAGTGTTAGATTTTATTGACACTAAAAACTAACTTACAGATATTTTTACCAAGCCTCTAAATGATGAAAGGTTTTGTTTTATAAAAAAGAGCTTGGTATGCTTGATGGTAGCATATTGATTTAATAAAGCTTTAAATCTTGTTTTTGCATACTATTTTTGTTTTCGTATCTTCATTACTTGCTTTATGTGAATTCTGAACTTTAGGGATAGTAAATTTCCTTTTCCTCCTAAGAATTCACGGAGACCCCATAACTCCCACTCGGGAAACAGTTTTCCCGCTGGGGAATAATGTCCCGCTCGGGACATTATGCCTCCCACTCGCGACTTCTTGGTCATCAGTTTGACCATTGGAACTTCTCATCTCCCGATCAGGAAAGCCACACTGCCTGGTCGGCACATTTAAAATTTTTTTACCGTTGCACCGTTTTTAACGTACACGCTCAGGAAGCCTTTTGTCCCCCTCAAGACTCGTTCAAAATTTTAATTTTTTTTCGACCGTTAGAGGGTTTTCGGTCAAAAACTCCTATGTCCTGATCGAGACTCACTCAATGGCAGACTTTTTGTAACTGCCACCAATCAGTTTTTTCTGCCATTTAATTCTCCCAAACGGTAACCATACCACTTCAACTCCTATAAATACTTCACTATTTCCCTTCTTCCCCTTATAATCGCATCAATACTCTTTCTCTCTTCCAACTCTTCTACAAAATTTCCATATTTTCTCCAAACTCACTCTCTCTAAATGGCACCAAAGGTTGGCACCTCCAAATCAAGAGCCTTCAAAGGCAAAGGGGTGGCATCTTCCACCCAATTAACCTCCTTTCAAGACATCTTCAATGCCTTCTCCAAGGAAGAAAAGAAAAGATATGCCAATATACAATCCAAGAAGTTCATCTCCAATAGAACTCTTAATGTTGAAGATCTTGACAAGTTGGGTGGCAAAGATGAAATTTTGGGCACTGTTGATAAGATGTGGTAGACTATATTTGTCATGCCCTTTGAAGATGGTCATGATGAACTCACCATTGAGTTCCTTTCCACTCTCCAAGTCATCAAGGATGTCAAACACCCTCTTGGCTACTATGGGCTCCATTTCGTCTCTTTGGCCAACCATAAGAGATGATAAAGCATCAACTTGCTAATGCCTTTGGGTTCATAAAGGAGGGCCTCATCAACACACAAACTGTGCATCTCTCTCCTCTTGATTTATGGAAAGAGATTTCTCTTGAAACAAGAGATCAAATGCCAAGCACATCAAGACTCTCTCTCACTTCATCCTCCATCGAATCATCACCTTCACCATCAATGCAAGGAATGAAAGCAAGCAATGAGAAATTCACCCATGAAGACCTTCTCTACATCTATGCCATGGTTCACAATAGGCCTACGGACATGGCCTATCTTCTCCTAGACAAATTTCAGTCCATGGCATCCACCACCAAGGGCACAATTTCACTCCATGCCTAAATTACCTTTCTTGCAAGGCATCTCAAACTAATGACACAAGAAAATTGTGCGCTTCTCACTTCCTCTTGCTCTCAATATGAAAGCTTTTTGGATATTCAATATCTCTTGAATTGCAAGGCAATTGGACGACCTTCCAAGGATATTGACTCCTTCTATAACTTTGGGGAACATGGTGACCAAAAGGCCACTCAAGAAGCAATAAGAAAAAGGGCAAGACTATCTATAGTAGGAGAAAGCTCAAGTGCACAAGAGATGCCACCTCCACCACCACCTCCTCAACCTTAACAACTCACTTTACAAAGTCTTTATGACTTTCAAATGCAATCCTTCACCACTTTGAAGGATATGATGCAACATCTCCATCTTGACATTCAAAGCATGCAAGGGCAACTTAACTTGAATGTTTGTACCCATAGCTTTGAACAAGCCCCACCATTTGAAGGGGAGCAAGGTGACGAGGAAGAAGAAGAAGATGGTGGAGATGAAGAGGAGGGTAATGATGAAGAAGGAGATTATTAGTTTAGATTTTGTCTTTTTCTTTTTATCCACGATTATGTACTTTCTTTAACTCATTAATAAAATTATCTTTGTCTTCTAAATATCTCATTCTTTTTGATATTGATAAAGGGGGAGAAGTTATATCTAAGCAGAAATTTAAAATTCAATCTTTCCCTATTAGGTTTTAAGGTTGACTTTTGTGACTTTTGCTTATTAATATGTTTTGCATCTTTAAATGATATGAAACTTTGAATACATATTACTTAATTTGTTAATTTGATTATAGAACTATCAGTTTAATATTTTTTGCCTAGTTTGATTGTCAAAATCAAAAAGGGGGAGATTGTTAACCGTAAGATGATTGCTCTCTATTTTGATCTTGACAATCAAATTAATTATTGCTAACATTCTTATTAAGTGCTGTTTTGCTAGTGTTCAAAGTTTTAGCACATTTGGTTAAGGTTTCCTCATTGAACAACTCAAGAATTTCATGGAAACACTTAACTCCCGACCAGGACAAGCAACTCTCGACTGGGACAGGAGTTTTCCAGACCGGGACACAAATATCCCAACCAGGACCGTAGTGCAGACCAAGCAAAGCAAGTGTCCAGACCGAAACATTGTGTAGGATGTTGATCCTTAAGTTCCAGTAGCAAAAGCAGACTGGGACATAGTATGCCCCGACCAGGACACTTAGTTTCCCGACCGGGAAAGGCTACAGTCCGAGCGGGACATTCAAAAAGATGTAACCGTTGAAGAGGAGACACCACCAAAGTGTGACACATCATCAGAAAGTCAAAACACTCTTAGTCAAACTAACTTCGGTCCCGACCAAGACTCATTGAAAGCCAAGAAAACCCAAGTTCCTAGCAGTGGCATCATCGGGCAAGTCCCGACTGGGACACATGGAGTCTCGACCGGGACACTTGAATAAAAACTAGTCGTTGGGGTTTTTAGCCAACTAGAAGCTGCCACATATTACAATCAAGTATTTTCCGACCGGAAAATCATGGTTTCCGAACGGGACACCTCTCTCTGCAGACTGCATTTAATGCACTTTTAAGAGAACGTTAGAAAGAGTTATGGCACCACTTTGTAATGGCTAATTGGTGGGTAATCAGTATAAATACCTTACTAAAAGGCCATTTAATAAGATCCAACAACTTAACAAGTGCCAAAATTATTGCAATTTATTTTCTCAAATCCTTTCATTAATTATCTTGTATAAGGGTTCAAGTGTTAATCTTAAAACACTTGGGTTGTCTTGTAAATAGGTAGTGTGAGCCAAATTAGAAGGAATTGGTTGTTGTGTGAGCCACAAAACATAAGGGAAATTTAGGTTAAGTGTTAGCCTTAATAAAACACCTAGTTGGGAGTGAGCTTGTTAAAACTCCAAAGATTGTAATCTAAGTGATTAGATTAGTGAATATCCAATCTAAGTTGGGGAGAGGAGTAGGGTTAGTTAACACCCGAACCTCTATAAAATTTGTGTCTCAATCTTCTCCTTTTCTTTTATTATCTTGTGAGTGCAAATTTTTTAATTTCCCACCAATTCATCCCCCCTCCCCCCTTCTTGGTGATTGTTTGGGCAACACTTTTCAAATGTCATGCTCTCTAGTGTGGGTATGTTGGTAAGGATATATGCATGGGTGGAACCAGGATCTATGAGTGTAATCAAATTTGAGTCAAGAATAGAAAATGTACCGATAATCACATTAGCAGCTCCTTGGTCCTCCTTAGCCTTCATAGCATAGGCCTTGGTAGGTGTTCTACTAGATCTAGGCCATTGACAAACTCTAAAATTGCCTGACTAGGTCAATGTCTGTTCCCTTAGGTCCTAGCTAGTGTATGGACTAAGCTTTGAGTCTGAGCTGATGCAGAACTATTGCCTTTTGGGCACCATATCGGAGGCAAGCTCCACTCATTCTTCAACATTCACCCCTTTGTTTCTTCTCACAATATGGGCAAACGGGTGTTATAGTGTTCCTAGATAGGGCTGCCCGGGTACTAGCCGCCACTAAGGTCGATTGGGAGAATTTACTCTTGTGATAGGAAGATTGGTTCCTGTTTTGACACTAGCCCTTACCATGAGAATATCCAGTGTTGGTTCGGGTTCTTTTGTTAGAACTAGTTTGGTTGCTTGAGGTCTGACCCTTGGGATCCCCTCTTGTTTGGGTTCTCACTTCCCTATCTAATTTCACCTTCTCTACACTAAAGGCGGATGTAATCAGAGAAGTAAAGTCCATGTGTCTATATGAGGCAACCATAAATCGGATGTCTTCATTCATACCATCCTCAAACCTCCTGCATTAATCGGATTTGGTCCCCATAAGACCCTCTACATACTTGCTAAGGCGGGTGAACTCTTTTTCATATTTTGCCACAGTGAGATCTCCCTACTAGAGGTTCAGAAACTCTTTCTTCATTAAATTATTGTAGAAGCTTGGCACATACTTCTTGTGGAACTCAACTAGAAAGACTTCCTAAGTAGACGATTTCGGCCTCTGAGGTCTTCTTATGACCGCTTTCCACCATTCATATGCATGTTCTTACAAAAGAGAGATGGCATAGGGCACCTTCTGATCATAAGTGCACTGGAACTATTCAAACACTATTTCGACTTTCTCAAGCCAAAACTCTACTATTGCAGGATCATCCTCTTTCTTACCCAGGAAATCTGTAGCTCCAAACTTCCTTAACTTATCAAATTGCATCTTTGCTTGTGGTGGTGGAGGAGGTGTAGGCACAGCCTGAGTTAGCTTCTCCAAAAGATCAATCATCTTTTGCATAAATGGCAAGTGTGCTTGTTTGGCCAAAGCTACAGTCTCATGAGGTGTAGATTGAGTTGCATTATATCCAACATCACTACCCAAACTGTGATGAGGTGGAATCTCTGAATCAAAAGATTGGTTGTTCTTAGATTTGCCCTTGGAATTGGATTGATCCATCGGCAATCCTACATCATGGAAGACATAGCCCAAATTAGAGCCACATAAGGGTATTGGGTGGATACACACATGACACTTCCTAAAGTCTTATCGGTCTAGAATTGCCTAAACTAGGTTATGATACCAACAAATATAAGACCCCTTTATATAGCTAGGATTTCTTCCCAACTCATATGAGGACATGTTACCCAATATCTGTATGAAAATGCGGAAAAATCTAAAACTTTTTAAAATAATATGGTACATTATGGCTATGATGTCTAAGTTAAAATAAAATCATAAACATGATCAAGATTTCATAAAATATATAAATATACATGATCCAAAAATATGGACTTTACAAATTATATTTTACAAGAGCACTTAGCCAATGAAAGAGCCATAAAATACAAAATCCCAAATATTCAAATATAATTTGACATGTACAAAATATAAGAAGACTTCACAAAAGGGTCACTATGCGACTTATACCATGGTAGTTTCCTGCATAGACTCTAGATTCTGGGCTCTTTGTCTCCTGTAGCTCTTTTGGCTAGTCTCTTCACCTACGTTAGAGACAACAAGAACTCCCATGCTAAGCAATTATTTAGTGGTATACAAAGATACAAATAATTTATAATGCATAGGCATACACACTCATTTTATGCAATAAAATACATTTTTCAATATTCATACGCATAACAATCATAATTTTATTGTTCAACATCAACCACAATTTCAACATTCCATAATGATCACACTATAGTCACATTTATCTGGTTATGCATTGACCTCTTTGGGTATTAAGCATTTCACCGATTACAAGTACTTATTATATGTACATGGCATGGATAATAGCAATAAATATATTGTTGTGTCATTACAACTCATCCAAATAAAAACAAAACCATTGTTGTTTATCAGTGCATTATAACCGGGCTCAATCAAGCTATGTATGGACTATCGCAGTCTCTACATGTATATACTGGTCACCAACTAGGGAATAGGCTTGGCACAAGCTCAATTCCAAAGATTATGTTCATAGGGATTTACGGTACTATTTAACCCTAGGAGGCATATCAATAATTCATCTCTAATCTTTCATAGTTGTCAATAACATATAATTTGTAGCATACTTGCTTTCCAACCAGCATTTCTTACACATTAGGCATAAGCCTCTCTTTAATATCTTAACTACCATCATAACTCATTTAATATTATACATGGCATCAAGCACTTCAATCTCATTTGATGCCCTTTGTAGCATTTATGGTTCAATCAAAATTCTCATTAAATTCAAGCATTCACAATATCTCATTAATTTACAATTCATGCATAAGAGTCACAATCATGCCACAAATGATAGTGTATCAAAGTATACAAACCTCAAATCTTCAACAAAACTAAGCTCCTCCACCCCCTTAGTGGTTGCCTTAAGGGTATTAAGGAGGTCCTAAGACAAAAATTTACCCATCAATCCTTTATTTTACATAAAAACTAGAAATCATAACTATAAACCCTAGGCTCCATAGTTCTCACCCAAGATGTATTTCTAAAACTTGTTCAAGGGTTCAAGATTACTCTTTTATACATAGATTAATATTTTAATCACAAGATGTTGCTCTTCTATTCCCTATTTCGGTCATAAACTCCCAGCCCTAAATAGATTTTTGAGTTTCTTTTTGAAAGAAGGTGACATCAAAGAAAATCAAGGATCAAAGAAGTTAAGATAGATTAAACTTACCAAAATCTCCTTAGATTACCCTCTAAGGTCGAATTTGGTGTTGAGTCTCCCTGTTCTTCTTTCTCCTTTACACAACCTCTTTCCTTTCTTCTCAAACCACACTTACAAGTGAAGATCTTTGGGTTTGATGGTGTTTCTCTCAAGTATTTGGGTGATCTTTGGGTTGGATTTAAGTTTAGGGAGAAGGAAGTGATTCTAGAGTTTTTCTCAAGTGGAGGTGGATGGAAATGAATTTATGACCAAAATGAGAGAGAACTCGGGTATTTATATACTTGTGAGTGAGCACAGGTCGTGTAGTCAACACAGGTCATGTTCAGTGCCCTAGAAATCCTCCATCAACCAAAAGTGCCATGGGTCGTGTACTGTGCCTTTAGCCACTAAACCCTACACGAGTTGTGCACAGTGCCATCAGCCCCCATATCCTACACAGGTTGTGCACAGCCCAACTCTCACATTTCTTTTATTTTTCATGTCAATTTCCTTTTTAACATCTCAAATAATCATAATAACTTTTTGATCTATTTTGTGGGCATGGCAACTTTGGTGGTATGAATTTCACCCACTGAAAAAGACAATGAGCTGTTTTTACTTATGGAATTAGGTGATGGATATTTATTGAGTGGAAATCTACTTGTTGTTCTAAAGCCTAGTGATTAAAGTGATGAGATTAAAGCATTAAGAAAGAAATGTGAAGAAGATGAAGGGCGTTGCAAAGGGTAGATTTTTAACTAATTCTATATTTATGAGCTAATTTCACCGAAGGTCATTACACTTTCGATAACTTGCGAAAAAATAACTTTTTTAATTTTTTTCCATAAAAATCACTAATTTCATTTTTTTTCCCATAAAAATCATTTTCAACAATTCTCTTGCTAGATTGCTGCATGAACAACAATGTAGCACTGCAATTGTTTGAATTTGCTGACGTAGCATCTACGTGAATGATGATATAATATTATATGTCGGCATTCTAGTGTCACATTATCAGCAATTTGGTACAAATAATCCATGTATATATAGGGTGTAACACCCCCTTCATATATTGGATTAAATCCAATATCATGAATGAGTATTACAAAAGCGTACTTGAAAATCTTATGACCTTTTCTAAAACCTCCTTTAAAATCACTTTGGTTGCTTCATATGTTCATGGTGACTATTTTAAAACCAAATGAAAATATAAAGGAAAAATGAAATAAACTGTAACACTCACAAGTTAGGATTTAAAAATTTTACAGGTCTTAGACACACGAATAATTAAAAATAAATTAAATTGGATGTAAAAAGGAATAAAGTTAATTATATATAAGAAATAAAATAATATTAAGGTAAATAATATTATAAATAAAAAAAAGATTAAATTAAAAAACAAACAAAATGTCAAACGGATAAAAAAAAAGGGTCAAATAAAAAAAAGAGAACCACAACTTTTGAAGGTCTGCACCTTTGGAAATACAAAATGGTACCCGCTCTTGCCTTCACCCTATACGGCTGTGTTAAATATTATACGTGCATTTAGCCTTTCGAGGATTTTCAATTATATTTTCAATTTTATTTTTATTATATTATAAAAAATTTATTCTCTATTTTAATTTATTTTAAAAATTATATACAATTTATCTCACTATTTATTTTAATTTTTTATTAATAAAATTATTTAAAAAAATGGAGAATAAGAGATAAAAAAGAAGAAAAAAATAAAAAAAATAAAATATCGCTTAATAACTCTTAATGATTATTAAATCTGTGGAGGGAAAATATAAATTTTTAAAAAGTGAGATAAAAATAAAAATAAAGAAATTATTAGAAAATATAAAATTTTTTTAAATTTAAATAAAAAATAAAATAAACATACTGTTGTGAATGCTTTTATTCTCCGTAAATTATAAACCACTTCACATAGTAACCTAGATACAATTATACTATTCTCAGCCGTCATACCTCTTTATTACTCGAAACCAAAAAAAAAATTTTCTCCTTTCCACTCACAGATCCAAGAGCGAAAATATAAGTTTTATTGGGATTTTTCGGTCTTTCTTTTTTTCACAGTTTAACATTAAGTAATCCATTTTCTCTTCATCTTGATTACTGTAGTGGATTCGGTTTTCACAGAGTTAGGGTTCTTGATTTTTTTTAGAACACAGTATAAGGTTTTAATCCATGAAAAATATGTATTTTCTTTTTTCATTCCAGAGGAAGATATCACTGGTGGAGGCAACCACCAGATCGAGTGTGAGCACTAGAGATAGATTAAGGTTCCACGAGGTCTATACGTATAATACTATTTTTTTGTCTTAAATTTCTCTGTGTTTGTCCTTTGTATTGAGAATTTGTTAATTGATGATATTTATGAGAATGTGGAATTGTTGTGAAAAATATTATAATTGTGTTTCTGTGATGTTAGAACATGAGGATTAATTGTTTAAAATTTTGATTTGATTAATTGTTGTAAATTGGATGAAAATCAGGACTGGAAATAATTTGAAGACACTGTAATTAAATGGAAGAACACTGGAATTAATACTAATCTGTATATAAAATTGTTGGATTGTTGGGAATAAATTGTTAGAAGGATTTTAGGATGAATTTGTGGCTTATTAACACTGAAAATTGGGACTGATATTAAAAGAAATTAGGAAAAATTTAGACCAGAAATAAAAGGATCAAAACGGATATTTGGAAGATTAAAAGGAAATTTTACAGTAACTTTGGCCCACCTACGTTCTGGTTACTATTTAATTGATTATTTAATCATTTTTTTATCTCACTTAAACTTAATAAAATTATTATCTTATATTAATTAATTGATTAATTTATTATTATTTTTAATAATTAATTAACTAACTAATTATTGCTTTTTTTATTATTTATTTTATTTCAACTATCTTTCTCTTCTTGACAAGTAACTATTAATTATTTAAATTTTCTAATCCAACTATATCCTTAATTAAGAATAATATGCTTTTGTCACATTTAAGAATAACATGTATATGTCATATATTAATGGAGATAATAAGGTGATTTTATGAGATAGATAAATAATTATGTATAGATACAAGTTATACATCTTATGATATATATGTATATATATGTAATAAGGTTGCAAATTTTATTAAAGATGAGATAGAATTGATTATATAATTTTGATATGTGGTTCATGATATGAATTTTACTGAGTTATACATGGAATTTGGAAGAGGTTTATTACATGAATTGAATTATCATACTAAACATTGAAATATTCATTTCTCTATACGATGACTAGATTAGGATATATGACATTCTATTAAGGGTAATTACGGTACCTTAGAGTATATTTATGCATTTATATTCGATCAAAGTGACCCAAGCTCCGAGAGCGTCTTTGACCCCTCTTTCTGGCATAGATTATTTATTCAATCAAGTTCGCCCTAGCTTTGAAAGCGCACTTGACTTAGTCATAGTACAGTGGACAGGGAGGTCCAAACTCTGAGCATGCTCCTATTTACAATCTGCATCCAGTAGTCTAAGTATTAAGTATTGGACAATGTAATATAAATCTAATATAAAGTGATGAATGGTTGGATTATGTCATGATAATATAAATGTGGCTAGGGGTGGCAATGAGTAGGGTACCTGCGAAAAATGTTCCACCCAAACTCGAACCCTAACCGTCCCAAACCTAATTAGTATTTACCTGATTAATACCCGAATTCGTTTAATTATCCGTCTATCATAAAAAAATTTAAAATAAAATAAAATTCAAAGTGAATAAGTAATTAAAAATTAATAAAAATATACAAACGATTTATCATAAATTACTACATAATCATATAAAACAAACAAAATAAAAATAATTCACTAAATTGTATAAAAATAACATGAAAACAATAAAATTTAAATATTCTACATTATGATAGAAAAATTATATTTCAAAATTTCAACTTCCATTACATTTTTTAATTCATCAACACACACAAAAATAATTAATTATATCATTACATTCAATGAATTACAATAAAATAAATCATATATATAAATAATCGGGTTTTTAAGGTAAAAAGTATCCGATGACCTCTACCCATACCCGTCCCAAAACCTTAATATGATTACCCATTAGGATTTAAATGGGTTCAGATAGAGCAGATACTCACAAAACCCATACATATTGACATCCCTAAATGTGGCTTTCGCTTACCAAGATACGCTTCTTTCTTTTTAAAGGACTGTTGGTATTGCTATATGAGATTGAATTGGATTGAGATTTAGGAATATGACATGTGTGATGATAAAATGAATGCTTGCATTGTATGACTGCATGCAAGAAGTTATATGATTATATAGACCCCTAAGCTTTCAGTAGCTTAGCGTGTGAGTTTCCAGCACATAAATTTTGAACCGTAGATTCAGTTGACGAAGAAAAGCCCATTTTTGTCAGATTCTTTCTAGCTCAGAGTCAACTTCTTTAAAACATGTATTTTTTTATTATTTGCTCATATATTGGGTAGTTTTGAATTTAATAAGACATTTGATTATTTTAATCATTGGATTTAAAGGGAGATAATAATTGGGCATGTTTAGTCATGGATTTATGGTTTTGCTTGATTAACTTATTATGGATATGAAGGAATGATACAAGATATCCAGATTGATGAGATGTTATAAATATGATTAATGAATTAGACACAAGATATTAAGATAATTGGACATAGGTTTAGCAGCATTTGCTTATATAAGAGAGTCTAAACTATTATATGGGAGGATGTTACATAAATACTTTATAACATTAACATAATAAATAGGTCATAACCATCCCTTTGGCTTATAATACAAAAATCAACATGTTTTACAGAACTCACAAGTTAACATGATTTACAAATCAAAATATACGACTTGCTGTATCCCCATCCTTAATGATAATTATCCTATGACTCCTTCTATAGACTTTTGTTCTCTATCAACAACTATTTATCTGTCTTCACATCTACATGTGAGAAAAATCCATACTCTAAACAACTCATTTATTTGTCTTGTAACACCCTCTTATGCAGCAGACTAAATCCTACTGTGCAGGAGAATGCTATCTAACTATGTCCGATTAAGCGTTATTATCTTACATCCAAATTAAAACTTTTTTTAACCTATTTAACTTAACATATAAATAAGCATATCACACTATAAATCTATATCATAAATCTAAATATTGATTTAATCCATTGATAACATAACTAAATACTAGGTCTATGCTAACAACTGGCTACTTATTACATCTTTATGTAAGAACCAATTAAATAAATAATCAAATAAAACTTTACTTAATAACTGTCTAGCTACCCCAATTGAATGAGCATAACTAAAAAAAAAATATGCATGAGCTGAACTTTGACTTCTCCAACGGATTTGAACTCCTCTTCTCATATCAACTCTACTATCTACTGGTTTCAAATCTACGTGTATGAAAATCCACATGATAAGCTACAGAAAATTTAGAAGTATATATAATCATAAATATTCTTACATGCATAGTACTTATAAACATAGTCGTTAAACATCATACTCACAGTACCAAATCACAAACCTTTCAAATCATTTTCATGTGATCATATACAAGTTAATAATCAACCAAAATGTGTACCTAGTAAGCGGAAGCCACATGGTAATCCTTACATTTGTTACACAATCATATGCTCATTATCTTGCCCAACTACTCAATACTCAAACTATCCAAAGATGGATCGTGACTTTGGACTAAGGACGCGTAAAGCGATATAACACCCGTGACATGGGATAAGGACACCATAAGCAATGTAAACACCTTGCCCAAAATGCATGAAAAGAAGGGAGGGTCAAAGACTTATGAAGCGATGTAAACACCTTGCCCAAAATGCATGGAAAGACGAGAGGGTCAAGGATGCATGAAGCGATATAAACACCTTGCCCTTATGAGAGAGGCGGGCAAGGATGTGTGAGTGATATTAACACCTTGTCCATAACATAACATATGCATAACAATCTATGATACCGAATTTAACCCTGAATGACATGTCATCTATCCTATAACTAGCCCTATTACAAGTATTAGGCATTTTAGTCCTTTAAGTTCTTACCACTGCATAGCACATATTACTTGTCTCATATCAATCATATCGTGTTATATACCAAGTATAGAATTTGTGTACATTTATCATATCAAAGTTCCATACCTTTAATTTTTATGACATGAATATGACATCATAATCACACAAATCATTCGCATGAACATAGACGGGGTAATTATGTTCATTTCCATATTCTATATTTTTCACATGCTCTATATCACTTTATAGTTCATTACATGACATAAGCAACATATAAATCATCATGTCCATCCAATCCCATATATGAACATGTATCCATCATATAATTATTGCCAATAATTTGTTTGCATGTCTTAGACCATGTCAAACATATCTTTCATCATATAAACTATTGCCATGTAACAATTAGCATGCCCATGTTACATGTCATTCCATTAATTACTTCATTTACTCATTAATGCCATTTTATTTCCCGATTTACATTCATCATGCTGCCAAATAAATTTCATGCTCATACTTTTAATTTCAATAAAAATATTATGTTAGACCTTAGAAGGCATCAAATATACATGCAAAAATTTGGTAAGCTGGCGTCACGTAGTTGGCCCAGCCTAGCCCTCCACTAGGCTGTCGTGCTGACCTTACCAATACGGGATCATGTAGCCCATAACACCCGTGCTGTGGCCAATTCTCGTTTAGTCCTTATAAATATAGTGTTTGGTCCTTCCTTGTTCAAGACTCGATTTTTCTCGTTGCTTTTCATTTCCAGTCTATATTTTCAGTGTATTTGATCTATAAAAATTGTACAAAAAATTTATTTCTCCAATTAAATACTCAAATCATAACAGCACAAGCTGAATTTCTAAAATACCAATTAAAATCTCAAATTCTTCAATAAACATTATCATGTTAAACATCGCAGTGTCATGCTTCTCAACATTTCATAAAAAATCAATAATTCCAAAAGCTAACACCTTCTGCATAGAACTACTTTTTTTGTTATTAGTAGTGTGTTTGCCCTAGTACATTCACTTCTTTTTATGTATTAAATAATATTCCACAATGAACATTTGTATATTTCATATTCATAATAAATAAAATATCCAAATTATTGATTAAATTATGAATGTAGTAGTTACTTTATACTATGAAATATACAACCTTTTGATTATCCATAGAGAATTTATTATCAAGTTCTTGATAATAATGAGATAAATATTTCTAGTAAAAGATAATCTTAAAGGACAATGAATTGGGCATTCATTGAGCCTCTAGGTTATCACATAGTTTATTCTGATGAGGAGTAACACCCTCCCATATAGCATACTTAACTGTTATATGAGGGAGTGCTACCACATGTTACTATTATTCCTCTTTTAGTCTTTACCATTCAAACATATAATGTTAATCTTAGGATGATTGCTCTCTATTTTGATCTTGACAATCAAATTAAATGTCAATAACATCTTCATTTAGTGTTGTTTTGATAGTATTCAAAGTTTTAGCACATTTGGTCATAAATTCCTTATTGACAAGTCAAGCATATCCTGTAGATGTGTAACTCCAAACCTGGACTCAAGCACATACCAAAAAATATTACCTTCTGATCTTCCAAAGTTCTAGTAGCGAAAGTAGACCGGGACATGCCATTTCCAGACCGAGACATGTTATAGTCCGATCGGAAAATTCAAAAAGACATGACCGTTGAAGAAGAGATACCACCAAAATGTGCCAAGTCATCGTAAAGTCAAAACGACCATAGTCAAACTGACTAAGGTCTCGACTGGGAATCACTCAAGGCCAGTAGACCCAAGTCCTCAGCTATGGCATCATCGGGCAAGTCCCAACCAGGACATAAGGAGTCCCGACCAGAAAAATTGAATAGAGACTATCCATTGGAGGATTCAGCTAACCAAAAGATGCCACGTGTCAAAATAGGTCATTTCCTGATCGGGAAAACTATGTTCCCTACCGGAAATCCCTCTTTGCAGACAACATTTAATGCACTTGTAAGAGAACGTTAGAAAGAATTATGACACTACTTTGTAATGGCTAATTAGTGGGTAATCAATATAAATACCCTACCAAAAGGTCATTTAATTCAACTAACTACTTTTCAAGTGCAAAACTCTTGCAATTTATTTTCTCAATCACTCTTCATTAATTATTTGTGTAAGGGTTCAAGTGTTAGCCTTCAAACACTTTAACACTTAGGTTATCTTGTAATTGGGTAGTGTGAGCCAAATTATAAGGAATTGGTTATTGTGTGAGCTATAAAAACACAAGAGAAATTTGGGTTGAGTGTTAGCCTTGGTAAAACACCTAGTTGGGAGTGAGTTAGCTAAAACTCCAATTTTAATCTAAGTACTTAGATTAGTGAATACCCAATTGAGGTTGGGGAGACGAGTAGGGTTACTTAGTACCCGAACCTCTATAAAATTCGTGTCTTAATCTTCTTAATTTTTTTAGCTTCCTTATAAGTGCAATAATTTTTATTTTTCCCACCAATTCATGACCCCCTTCTTGATGATTGTTTGGGCAACAATTAGTATCAAAGAAAGGTCTAAAAATTAAGCTTCATCAACTCTAGTAAAGATCTATAATGGCCCAAGAAGGATTCCAAAGCCTCAAACCTTACTTTGATGGGTCTAACTATACCCATTGGAAGTTTAGAATGGAGGCATACTTGGATAGTGAAGGAATTGATATGTGAGATAGTGTTCACAAGGAATGGACACCACTAACAAGGAAGAACACTAAAGGAGAAGATGAACCTTTTCTAAGAGATGAGTGGACTGAACCACACAAAAGAGTAAATGGAGAAAACAAAAAGGCTATGGCCATCAAGCAATCTCTCTTTCTCTTGAAGAATGTGGGAGAGTTTAACATTGTCCAACCGCCTATAATATATAGAGGACTTTGGAGAACTACCATGAAGGCATAAAGCAAGTTCATTCAAGGAAAATTCAACTCTTAATGAACGAGTATGAACTCTTCAAGATGAAGCCTAATGAGACCATCACCGATATGAAAAACCGCCTACTCTCCATTATCAACAATATGAAGAAATATGGAAGACATACAAGTCTTGAAGATGTAAATAACAAGATCTAGAGAAGTCTTCCAATGAAGGACTATGGATCAAAGGTGGCAGGTATAGAAAAAGCTAATGTGGATTTGAGGACCTTTCCCATTGATGTGCTCACTAGCAAGCTTCTAACATATGAGATGGCTCTTGTGAGGGAAAAAGAGCTTGAAGGAGAAAGAGAGAAGAAAAAGCCCCTTGTTCTCAAAACAAGCACCACCTTCTCAAATTTTTAAGACGTGGACCTCATTAGTGATGATGGGGTAAATGAAGAAGAGGATGAGGAGATAGCCATGTTATCTAGGACAGTAAAAAGAATGATATTCAACAAGTATGGAACTGTCAAAAACTACAAGCAAAAGGCCTTAAAGTTCAAAGGCTCCTCATCCAACTTCAAAAAAAATAAGGAGAAGATGAAGTGCTATGAATGTGGAAAGAAAGGCCACTTCAAATCTAAATGTCCAAGGCTCAAGAAGTTCAAGGGCTAGTCTCACAAGGATGGAGGAGATAAGGGCCATAAAGCTACATGGGATGATCCTACATCGAGTGATGATGAGGAGAGCTAAAAAGATGTAGCCAACTTGTGCTTCATGGCCTTAGAAGATAACTCTAATGAGTAACTTCTACTTCTTCCTTTTTTACTTTAAATGCTTATAATGATGATGATGATGATGATGATGATGATCTTATTGAATTGAGTTCATGAGTTTAGAATTAGAAAGATATAAAAAGAAAATTGATTTTCATAAGAAAAATAGCTCCAAACTTAAAGGATGATTTATCCAACCTTCAAAAGGTTATGGAAGAGCTAAAAACCTCTAATGCTTCTCTTAAGAAGTCATTAGATGAGTTTTCATCTAGACCCTCAACCATTTCTTTAATTAAAAAAAACAATACTTTGAAAAATGAAGTTGAGGATTTGAGACTTTTTATCTCTAAATTTCACAAAAAGAAGGAAAGTTTGGATACCCTTATTGTATCTCAAAGACCTCTCTTAGTGAGAAATGGCTAAGACTTTAATGGAGCATCATATTCATCCACTTTTAGAACTATTTTTGTAAAAGCTTCCATACCATAAACCTCCTCAATTGAGGTAAGTACCTCTAAGGCTAAGAACAAATCACACACTAAAGCCCCTACTCAAAGGAAAAGTAGCAAAGGCTCACTAGGCTCAAGAGGGAACCTCAAAAGGCCAACCATGTCTTTTTGTATAAGAGGCATTTACCTAGGAAAGCACCCACTAGACATAATTATGTTTATTGTTGCACTTTCTCCTATGGTTCTAATAAGTTATGAGGCCAAAACCCTAAATAGAGTGGCAAGAGTCCTTTAAAACTAAGCAATGCCACTATTGCATGGAGTTTGGGCACATTAATATTCATTATTTAATAGGGAAGTCCCGTTGGGATCTCTCAAAAACTAACCTCTAAGGACCTAAGGTTGTTTAGGTACCTAAAAGCGAAACTTGAATCTATATGCCATAGGTATGCCTAAAATCCTCAAGCAATGAAAATGTATGGCTCTTGGATAGTGGATGCTCAAGTCATATGACCGAAAACAAAAGCCTCTTCACTAGTCTCAAAACTATGGATGGAGATAAGGTTACCTTTGGAAACAATGCTAAGGGTAAGGTAATTGGCATTAGTTCCATAGGACTAAATGATATTTCAATCATTGATAATGTAATATTTGTTGATGGTCTAAAGCACAACCTCTTAAGTGTGAGTCAATTATGTGATAAGGAAACAAAGTCACGTTTTGCTCTAATGAATGTCTAGTGGTGTCTTTAAATGGTTAAGAAATATTTAAAGGAGAAAGAGATGACAATACTTACATAATTGACTTACACAAGTTATCTAAT
>CATIWF010090455.1:0-10551 GCA_949630135.1 Balakata baccata | reverse complement strand
AAAAATTTTTCCTTGTCTATTTTCTATCTTTTGGGGTTTTTTAGATCCAAAAGAAAATCAGAAAAATAGATCCAAAAGAAAATCAGAAAAATAGATCCAAATTGATGAGAGCAGAAAGTGGAGTTACATGAATAGTAATGGTGATTAAATGGCCATTTAGGCCATTTAGTGCCCATCGGCCAACTGCTGCACGCTGGCATGCACAGCAGCCCGCCTGGGCCAGCTGGCCTGCCTGGCAGGCCTGCCAGGCCAGCGGGCCTGCGCGGGCTGCACGGGCTAGTACGGGCCCGTCAACTCCCCCGAACAATTTTTTCCGCGATCTTATCACGAACCAACTCAACATAATTTTCTCATATTTTTTATCTCATCCTAAGCCATTTTGCTCATTTTTTTCATCTTCAAAGCGTGTGACCCATTAGGTTCCCGGTTATGTTGGCCACTTAAATTATCAAATAATTTAAGCAAATCATGAGCGGTATCTAGCAACACATTATGATCCCCAATTGACCGGAAACTCAGTGGTTTGACTACGAACCTTTTCATAGACAACAATATGTGCAATTCATCCTTTCACCATCGTATACCCCACTCGGTTCAGAGCATGGACTATGTGTCAGCTCCCGCTAGACTAACTACGTCACACCTAGCCCAAGTGATTTTAGATCTTGTCACTCAGACTCATTACTCAATTAGACATGTCACTGAAAACCATTTTCATGACAGTTCCACTCTGGCCAGAGATTCCCGAGTAATGATCTCGACAAGAGGCCGTGGGTATACTCTCCCTCTATCAGGAGCGGTGAATCCTCTATTGGCTACCCAATTACCTTTGAATACCTCAAGCTGCACCCAATCACCATCCTATGAGCGACCTCTATGAGGCAACAAGGAATGGAGTCAAAGCACAGAATCAGTATCCAAGATATCATTGAGTACCTCAAGTCTAAGGATACATGCACCATTGCTATGATGAGACTATCATTGACATTTGAATAGATAATCCATATGATTGTCTCATAACAAGTCATCCAATGTACTTGACTACTCTTAGTAAGTATCCACATGTTAACATTGAACATCTCATGCTCACAGCTTATGAGATCTACTGCTTGATCTAATCAAGGAATATAACATGTGCTAGTCTTTCCAGATCAACAATGTCCCGTCTTGTTAATCCTATGACTAGGGATAATTTAGATACAAACATAATTACATATGATAGGAATCTCATTATTATGATCCCATCATGATTTCCTTCACGCTATGTTTCATATCATGGACTTTCATTAATCAGTTTAAGATCTATATCAATTCATATGCAAATGAATACTAATATAATGAAAGAATGTCTTTATCAATGTGTACACTAAGTGCTTAAGGCGATTGCCTTTTGGGTACATCTCTAACAGAAAGAATGCCTTTATGAATGTGTACACTAAGTGCCTGAGGCGATTGCCTTTTGGGCACATCTCTAACTCATTTAACTTTTATGCCATTTTAATTAGTAAAATTGTTATTGTGAGAGATTTTATTCATATGGTTATGAAACAGAGCTCTATTAATCTTTAATTTGAACACAAAATGCTTCAACGGAAAATGGAAAAAGAATTAAAAATTAAAAGGGTGAAAAAATAGAGGAAGAATGAAGGCTGTTTCTCATTTCCTCCACTTTCTTGTGCCACATTCTTCGATTCCTCTACCATTTCCACTCTATTATCAATATTATTCTATGTGTGTGAGTCATTCTGTTTTTCGATTAATTTCCTCATTCCCTTTGCTCTCCCTTACCACATTTTTCACTTCCTCTGCCATTTCTACTCTATTATCATTCTTCTCAACTATACTAGTAATTTTCAACCTATAATCCAACCTGAAATCCCTCCTTCTAGCTTTTTTCCTTGCCAGAATATTCTCCTTCTTGCTCTTAGCTAGCGGCAGGTGTGCCTTGAATAACATCTCCATGTTATTAGTGGTGTGTATGCCTTAGTGCATTCACTTCTTTTTATATATTAAATAATGTACCATAATGGACACATATATATTTCACATTCGTAATAAATAAAATATTCAAGTTGTTGATTAAATTATGAATGTAGTAGTTACATTATATTGTGAAATATATAACCCATAGATTATCCAGAAAGAATTTATTATCAAGTTATTGATAATAATGAGATAAATATCTCTAGTAAAAGATAATCTTAAAAATATTCATAACCGGAAAAGGATAGTGAATTAAGCATTTATTGAGCCTATAGGTTATCACATGATTTATTTTGAGGAGGAATCTCATTTTTCATGATATAATGATATTTGAATAAACCAGCGGGTTCTTAAAGAATTAAGAGTATCAAACAATGAAACATGATAATAACTGCACAGATAGTGCTTGACGTTAACAATTATTATCTTGGTCATAATATATGAGAATTTTATAACTCGAAGTCCTTTGACTTGAGGTGTCAAGACTGTCCTTTCATGGGTGGCTGTAGAGGTGCTCTTGCCTTGTACTAGGCTATCCACACCTGGAAATCCATCTCGTAGTCACCACAGTTAGTCATGTAGTGAGACATGAGATTACCAATAGTAGAACTCGTTACCCTGCAGTACAAGGGCAAGATCCTAACGGAGTTGATATTTTGGTTTTGATAAAATAAATTCTTGGCCAGGAAAAATATGACTTAACCAATGTAAGATTAATGTTATTAGTTAGACTAATAATGATAAATCTTAATTCAATCAAAATAAAAATTATCACTCATTAGTCTATTGACCGATAGGGTTTGACTGATCATGACTCTAATCAATATCGGAATCATAATGAGAGGACTTAATAGTATGATCTAGAGGTCAAACTAATATTCGATATTTTATCAGTAACTAAAACGAAAATTCTAGAAGGATATTTAATGTGTCCAAATATATAAGAAATTCAAAAAAGGTGTCTGATATAATATTAATGAGTTAATATTATATTTTCATTCCGATAAAAGTATTGACCTTATAAGTCACACCCAAATTAAATTATTCGGCTAGTCAATATTTATTATATGAGAATTTATTTAATTGAGAATTAAATTAGAAATGATCACTTATATTATTTGAGTTAAAATTAATATTGATTAATTTTAACTATTTCTCCTATATAATTTTAATTAAAGTGTTAATTATAAAATTATCATAATTTAATTAAGTTGTTAATTAAATTAACCACAATAGTATATTAAAGAAATTACCATGATTAATATGGCATTGTTTCTTCCACCTTACCTTCACTTCTTCTACCATCCTTCTTCCATTACTTTGCCACTTGCTTTGCCACCTTGCATTATAACATTAATGTGCAACTAATGTATTTTTGCCTCTTGCTAAGCCATTAGTAGATAATATAAAGAATATCTATCCTCTTCATTTATTTGAATAAAAAAGAGGAGGCAAAAACGTGAGAGAATAGAAAAAGGAATGTAGAAAGAAAAAGATAAGTAGAAAGAAAACAAAGTGAGAAGAAAGAAAAAAAAACAAAAACAAAATTCCTCTTATTATTGAAAAGAAAAAAAAAGAGGAAAAGAACATAAAATAAGGAGAATTTAGGTGATCATACATCTAGGACTAGCAAAATGGTTTCATCAAATACAGCTAAAACTTTTGGTCTTTTTGCTTGGTTTGTATATTTGGTGAACTCGGTTCTAAAAGGTTTGTTCTAGCATTTTATTTTTACATTTTGTTTTAAAAATCATGGAATGATCTTGGCAAATGGATTTTATTATCCCTAAAGGCTACAAAATATAATTTGTAAAAGTTATGGATAAATATTCAAGGTTAACAAAGTGTGTTTGTATGTCATGTAAAGTGTGATTGCATGTTTCAGTTAAAATAAAATTTTTGAAATCTCTACTTTTGACCAATACCTAGAACTCCCCTCAATCCAAAAACGCTTCCAACAATTGGTATCAAAGCATTTCCATGATTTTTTGAGCAAAATGACTCTCCTTTATGTTAGTAGGCTTGGTTTGGTTGTATATGATGTTCTTATTATTATTTTAGATTTGATCTATATGTTATGTTACGTGATATTTTTTCTCTTTTTGTTTTGGATTTTCAAAGGTGTGATGAGTTATATTATTTTCATATATTGGTTTGTAATATTAATAGATCCATAGTTTATTTTTCCAATATATTGAAGCTCTTGGGATGCTAAGAGGATAATATGTAACATTTTTCCTTTGGAGTAAGGAGGCCCTGAATTTTGAGGAACAACAAGAAATATTTGCCAAGATGGAGTTTAATTTGTATTTTCCATTTTTGGGTGGAAATTTTTCTAGCAATTATTAAAGGATTGTAAATTGTATGATTATTTTTTTTTATTACATCGATGTGTTTATATGTGATAAATGATTGAATAATGTGAGATTTAAATGTTAATTTTGGATTAAAAAAACTTAAAAATATAAATAATAATTTAAATGAGATTTAAATTATATATAAATTTTTATATGGTTAATTTTTCCAAGTTGTTGCAAAAATTCAATCTTTATATATATAATCCATTTTTGGATGAGATGGGTATAAAAGTATACTCACAAAATATATATAGATATATTGACTCCAAAATTAATTTAAATTAAACATTATATAATATGATTATATAATGAGCTTACATTTGTTAATAAAACATAAAGTACATATTAAAGAAGGGTAGTATGCATTTTATTCAATCTAATACCATATGTATATTTATAGATTCATCACCATCTAAGTATAGATATGATTACCTTTTATGATCATATGAGATATGACATGAAAAAGACTCATGTGCAAATATTAACCTTAAAATTGGATAATATGATAATTCAAAGATAAATTTACTACTTTATGGATGCTAGGGGATTTTTAATCCAGTTAATGTGCCAAGTGAGACCTTAAAATTATGATAAAAGACTAAGTAATCTTCCTAAATATAAAAAATCTAATAAAGATGTAAGATGTATACATTGAGACTCTCCATGAAAATATTAGTATGGAACTTGTTGTATATTAATAATAAGGTCAAATAATGTATTTGACTTGTAGAATGGATGAACATCTAATGTTGTAAGAATGTCATTTTATGAAGCTAAGCGGCATTATATTGAGTCCATTTGTTCTATTGACCTCGTGGGTAGGATTCATCTTGATGGGTTTTGAATGTATCACATACATATTATACAACGAAAAATAAAATTTTTCAAAATCCAAATCAAGGAATTATACTTGTGCCAATTAAAACTAATTTAACAAAGAAAAATTCAAAAATTATACCTTTATAATTTCTTGATTTTTCTTTAATTTCTCACTTTATTAGGTTGTAGTAAACCACAACAATCCAATCTTGAATTGTCTCTAACAATATCCACACGAATATGAGAGGATGAAACCATTGGGGAGATGGCTTGAACATACTATAAAGTGCCAGCAATGGTGCATGTTCCTTTGAGAGAAAAAAAATTAAACTCTTTAATTTTTCTTATTGTCTCCAAAAAAATTTTTCCTCCCAAAAATTTTTTCTTATCTATTTTCTGTCTTTTGGGGTCTTTTAGATCCAAAAGAAAATTAGAAAACTAGATCAAAATTGAAGATAGGAGAAGATGAAGAGTTGTTAATAGTGAAATGGCCAATTGGTATGGGAATTGGGCCTACAGGCCAATCGATAGGCTTGCCAGGCCAGAGGGCCCGTATGGGCCCATCAACTCTCCCAAGCGATTTTTTTCAACAATCTTATCGTCAACCAACTTGAAATAATTCTCTCATATTTTGGATCTCATCCAAAGCCATTTTACTCAATTTTCATATCTCAAAAGCGTGTGACCTATTAGGTTCCCGATTATGTTGCCCACTTAAATTATCAAATAATTTAATCAAATCATGAGCGGTATCTAGCAGCACATCATGACCTCCAATTGACCAGAAAGTCAATGGTTTCACTACGAACCTTTCCATACACAATTTATCCTTTTACCATTCTATACCACACTCAATTCAGAGTATAGACAATATGTCAACTTCTGCTAGACTAACTATGTCACACCTAGCCCAATTAGATCTTGTCCGTAGGACTCATTACTCTATTAGACACGTCACTGAAGACCATCTTCAAGACGTTTCCACTCTTGCTAGAGATTCCCGAGTAATAATCTCGACAAGAGGCCGTAGGTATACTCTCCCTCTATTAGGAGCAGTGAATCCTCTGTTGGCTACCCAATTACCTTCGAATACCTCAAGCTGCACCCAATCACCACCCTATGAGCGATCTCTATGAGGCAATAAGGAATTGAGTCAGAGCACAAAATTAGTATCCAAGATATCCTTGAGTACCTCAAGTCTAAGGATACTTATCCCATTGCTATGATGAGACTATCATTGACATTTGTATAGATAATCTATATGATCATCTCATAGCAGGTCATCCAATGTACTTGACTACTCTTAGTAAGCATCCATGTGTTAACCTTGAACATGTCATGTTCACAGCTTATGAGATTTATTGCTTGATCTAATCAAGGAGTATAACATGTGCTAGTCTATCTAAATCAACAATGTCCCATCTTGTTGATCCTATGACTAGCAATAATTTAGATGCTAACATAATTACACATGACAAGAATCTCATTATCATGATCCCATCATGATTTCTTCATGCTATATTTCATATCATGGACTTTCATTAATTATTTTAAGATCTATATCAATTCATATGCAAATGAATACTAATATAATGAAAGAATGCCTTTATGAATCTCCCATTTGCACTAAAGCCAATCGCCTTTGTACATTACACTATAGGCAAGGATATGACTATTATATTCCTTTTGGGATTTTGGTATAGTGACTTGATCAGATATTTTCTGATCAGTGGGACCTCTTTCTCTCATTGCATCACATCTACTATTGATTTCTAAAATCAATTGATAAGACTGAGTACATGTTTGGATCTTTTGATGAGAACATGATTCCTTTGCATATGCAATGGCTCTATTGTTGTTCCAATCATATTGGACTTACAATACTAGGAATCACTTCTACCTTATGATGAATTCCCTTTCCAAACTACTTCCTCAGCTGCCTTGGAAGCTATAATGTACTTTGAGTTATGGAATCATCAGTTATCATCTATTTGGAACTTTTCCAATTTACTAGACAACTATTTAATGTGAATACATAGCCCAACAAGGATTTTAAGTTATCCTTGTTGAATTGGATGCTGGCATCCATAATCCTACTTACCTTAACATCTCCTTAAACCAAGAATACATCCTTAATCCTTCTCAAGTATTTAAGGATGTTCTTCATAATCACCCATAATCCCTTGATGGTATCATATTGATATCCACTCATTGACACTCATAGCACCATTGGACCTAGTACACAACATAGTACATAACGAATCCAATAGACCATGCTTATGGAATCTCATCCATGCTAGTCTATTTGTATTATGTCTTGGACATAAAGACTTAGAAAAGGTAATCCTATCGATCAAAGGAATAGATTCTCTCATAGACTACTTCATGCTAGCCACTTTAACATCTTAGCTTTATAGACTAAGAAAGAATGAGTAACCTCTTAGATCTATCTCTATAGATCTTAATCTCCTTTTGGTAGGTTACTTTTAAAATCCTTCTTGGAGAATTATTTTAGAGTAACAAATTGACTAACTTAGAAATGAGAGATCATTTCCTACTAATAGTGTGTCTTCCACATACTTCACTAGGAACAAAATAGCACTCCCACTAACCCTCTTGAAAACACATGAACCATCCACATATTGTGAGAAAACAAACGCTTTGATTATCTCATCAATTTAGATGTTTCAACTCCCGGATGTTTGCACTAATCCATCAATGGATTTTGTAGTTTATATCCTATTTCATCATCATTAGATATGAATCTCTTAGGTTGTGTTAAGTGTACATCTTAAGTCAGATTTCTAAAATAAAACCTGCCATCATATCTATCTGCAAAATCTTATCACAATGAGTAGCAATGACTAGGAGTAACATGATGGATTTAAGCATAGCATTTGAAGTAAAAAGTCTTGTCAAAGCCAACCTTTGCCTATAATGATTTCTTTTAACTACCAACTCTAGCTTTATAGGCAACTACATTACCTTCCATGTCGGTCTTCTTCTTAAAGACTCGATTGCACCCAATGGGTTTCTATCCTATTAGGTGGGTTAACCAAAGTCCATACTTGGTTTATAGCCATGAAATCCTTATCGACCTATGGCTTATGGCCATTAGTCATATTCTAAACTCTTCAAAGTCTCTTCATAAGTAGCAGACTCATCATTCTCTATGAGCAATACGACCTTTTGTTCACTTATAAGAGATCGATTTCTCTTGGGAACAACTCGTATCCTACTTTACTTATGAAGTTTTTGCGCTTAATAAGGTCTTACTGTTCGTTCATCTATATGAATAACATATTTGGGCTTTGTCAGTTGATTTCTGTCTGCTTGAGTATATATTTGAACTTGATCAAGTTCATTCTTGCTCCCACTATCTTATTGTAGAAGAAACTCTTCTCTTGGAAGATAGCATTGTTTGAAACAAACACCTTTTGCTTCAAACAATGGTAAATTTGATAACCAAATAACTCTCATTGGTTATCCCACATACAGACATAAGGTTAGATTGAGCTTTTAACTAATCCAACAATATCTACTTCTCTTAAGCAGGATAATCCTAAACTTTCATTTATGAAAGAATGGGTTTTATGTTATTATTTATCTTATATGGAACAACATCAACTAACTAATAAGGTATTATGTTTATCATATAAACATAATTCCATGTGCATGACCTAAAAGAAACTTTAAGGTATTTTAAAAGCTTATTATGTACCTTACCATGTCTAACAAGGTTCGACTATTTCTTTTAGCCACATCATTATACTATGGCATATAAGATATGGTTCATTCAGATAAAATTTTATTATCTCTTATATGACATTGAAACATTTAGGTGAAGTATTATTTCACTTTGATCTAATCTAAGTGTCTTAATACTTTTACTGAATTGTTCCTCTACTTCATTTTTGAATTCTTTGAACATTTCAAAGGTTTCAAATTTGTATCTCACCATATACAAATACCTAAATTATTCGGTGTTTATTTGAAAAATTAATTAAAATAATTTTTAATTAATTATTGGACACTTCCAGAGGCTTAAACACATTCTCAATATATCTAAATAATTTTTCCATAATCAAAATTATAAGAAAAATATGAATAGCCCCAACAATTAATTCGAACAATATCACATGTTCATCAACAATGCAATTTTTAGTAATATTGTAATAAATTCGAAATTAATTATTTGAATCATATTCAAACATTTTTCAATCAATATAATCATCCTCAATCATCTCATGATTAGATCATAGAACAAAAAATATGTAAAAAAAATTTTAACAAATTAATTTCAATTTTACAAATCAAAAGATCCAAAATCATCAAAACCATGCAATCCAATTGCACCTTAAATTAAAATTAATTTTAATGGGCACAAAGTGGCTCTGATACCAATGATGGGTTTTGAGTATATGTCACATACATATTACATAGCGGAAAATAAAATTTTTCAAAACCCGAATCAAGGGATTATATTTGTGCCAATTAAAAATAATTTAACCAAAGAACATTCGAAAATTATACCTTTATAATTTGTTGATTTTTCTTCAACTTCTAACCTTGTTGAGTTGTAGCAAACCACAACAATCCAATCTTGGACTGTTTCTAACAATATCTACTCGAAGATGAGAAGACAAAACCATTAGGGAGATGGCTTGAACATACCTCAAAGTGCTAACAATGGTGTATGTTCCTTTTGAGAGGAAAAATTAAACTCTTTAATTTTTCTTGTTGTCTCTAAAACTTTTTCTCCTCCAAAAAATTTTTCCTTGTCTATTTTATGTCATTTGGGGTCTTTTAGATAAAAAAAATATTAAAATTGAAGAGAGGAGAAGATGAAGAGTTGTGAATAGTGAAATGACCAATTGGCCAATTTATATGGGAATTGGGAGCCTAGGCCTACTAGGCAGGCCAGCGGGCCCGCATGGACCCGTCAACTCTCCCGAGCGATTTTTTTCCGTGATCTTATCGCGAACAAACATGAAATAATTCTCTCATATTTTGGATCTCATCCAAAGCCGTTTTACTCAATCTTCATATCTCCAAAGCGTGTGACCCATTAGGTTCCCAGTTATGTTAGCCACTTAAATTATCATATAATTTAAACAAGTCTTAAACAGTATCTAGCAACACATCATGACCTCCAAATGACTGAAAAGTCAGTGGTTTGACTATTAACCTTTCCATGGATAATTTATATGCAATTTATCATTTCACCATTCTATACTCCACTAGATTCAGAGTGTAACACCTTATACCTATGGATATCACTTATACTTATATCATGTTGTCGTATATTGCATATAATGGAACATACTCCTGTTTATAATGAGGGATTTTTTTTTTTTGAATCATATAACATTATCACTTTGCAACATTTGAC
>CATIWF010090444.1:0-11881 GCA_949630135.1 Balakata baccata | reverse complement strand
CATCAGCATCGAATTTGAATATAACCAGAGCTGCAATCCACTATAATAATTCCTTTCTATCAAATTCTGTCCACCCCCAACACGCACAGGCAGCTGCAACTGATACAGTTGTTATGCCCAACACAGGTTCTTCACTGTGCAACTCAGTGGCAAGCAAGCTCACTATTACTTCGAACTATGCTCAGCTGGACCAAGGCAGTAGCAGCTACACTGACAAGCGATATGAAGTTTTCCATTCAAGGGGTAACAATAAAGCTAGAGTGTATTTAAATTATGATAGGATTGATTGTATTGTAGTCTAGTTAATTCCTGATTTGTAGGAGTTTGTTATCGGCAGTTATTCCCAACTTGTAGTATAAATTGAGCTCTTAGCTCTTGGATCTGTAACTTTTAATTTCTTCAAGATCGATAAAGCAATCTTCAATTCTCTCAAATTCTTCTTAATTACATTTTCTTATGATGGTATCAGAGCATAGCTTATACCGTTTTCCTTGAATTCAATTCTTTTTTTTTTTTTTTACGTCACAACAATCCTCGTGGAAATGTATCATATACATAAAATAATTAATTTTTTATAATTAATATAATTGTAACAAAAAGCATTGGTCTTGTCAAGTCATTGTTTATTGATATATCTTGAATAATCACAAGTCATTTTATTATTTTCTCGTCAGCTTTGAATTTAAAATTTGTGTTCAAAAAATTTATTTACAAAAATAAGGCAATAAAAATAATGTCAATAATTAAAATTAACCAATAGTTTTTAGAAAATTCTAAAAATGATGTAATTAATTATTAATTAAAATATTTGTTATTTAAGTAATGCTAAAAAAACTGGATAAGTTATGAATTAATTATAAAATAATTACAATAATTGAATATTGACCAGGGAAGTGGGGGTGGCAAACTTGATCAGGGTGAACATAGCAACATAAAACGTCATTGCCAGGGGTAATCAACATATCAACATAATCATTAATCATCCTTCTTAGTCTCTTTTTTCCAAACAAGAGAAAAGTAAAATCATGCATTTGTCAAAGAGTCCGTCACGGCTGCTAAAAAATATGTACGTCTTAGTAAGAAAAATCAAGAAATAATCAATTTATTTTAACAACAAATTTCTAACTTGTCCATTGATTCGAAACTGCTTATTCATCACTCTCTGTCACTGTCCGAAATTCTATCTTTACTAAAATACAAATGCAACTTAATTAAATATCTAATTTTTTAATATAGGAGGTTGCTGTTACATGTAAATAAGTAGGATCAAAAATTTTTATTTAATTGGCTATTTTTGTTCTTTTTATAATCTATTTTTTCTTTCAAATTTACTTCTAAAAACATTATCTATTTACCAGTTTCTCTACGTCATATCAAACAGACCCTGTATATGAAAGTTTGAGTCGACTTTTATTAGCAATTGAATTGCCACGCTAGAATTATAATGTTTTATGTGCATATATTTTTTTATGTTTTAATAAATAATTTATCATGAAAATTTTTGAAGATATTGATCATATTATTAACAAAAAAATCATGCTTAATTGCGTTATATGAATAATGTTGCGATATTTCTTAAGCAATATAATTCTTTTTTATTCAACTAGAAAAAAGAAAAGGAATGAAAAAAAAAAGTCTGGGAAAGAAAATTTGAGAAGAAAGAAGAGTCCAGAAAGAGGCATTTGCATGCACATAGTAGACATGGATTTGAAGTAGAAGATCAGATTTAAATTCCAACTCTATTTTGATTCGAAACATACAAGTTTACAGTGCATTGCACCGTAAGGTTGCTAAATAGTGCGTAAGTTGAATGCAGTTAGTAGTTGATAAATATTAATTAATTGATATTGGTATTTGATAAAATTAATTTGTCTGTCCCATAATGTAAAATTATTATATTATTCGAAATATATATATATATATATATATATATATTTATTTATTTATTTATATGAAATATAAGTAAATAATTATATGCTATAATTAAAATAATAAAAACAATAAAATTTAATTAATTATAAATAAAAATTTTAAAAATATATATGTATATTTATAAATAAATTTAGTAAATTATATTTGTAATTATAAATAATTGATTAATTGAAAAATTCAATTTAGAGGAAATAAGTATTTTGTAATTAATAAAATTTATAAAGATAATATAGTCCAATTGAAAAATGAAATTGAATCAACTAATAGCAAATAGAAAAAAAAAACAATAGCTGATTGAGGTTGGAATCAGCTGCTGATTAAAAAATCTTACTAAACACCTTGGCTGGAGATTCAAAAAACTATCGGTTATCTCCAACAATTGAATCAAATATCTTCTAAATAGTTTTTGTGTCTAACTTATTCCAAAAATTAGTTCAAAGAAGAAAAAATGCTGAAATCATTATAAAAAATATATATATCTTTTAATTAGCTCGTATGAAAAATTTCAACACTTTCCACATACAGAAAATTTGGAATATAAATTTTACACGATTGAACATCTGCAAATTATCCAACTGATAGCTCTAATATCGTGCTGAGAATGTAAATTGTATTCGTTACTTATCATTGATGTATGAAAAATATTTATTCAGAAATTAGTTACATGAGATAAAGAGATAAGAGTAGTTGGTTACACAAGAAAACTAGAAAGGATAATTACAAACGTAACGAAGTCGTACAATGTAAAAAAGATGATGAGGATAAGTATTATCCTTTACAAGGGCATTATTATTAGACCATGATTTTTTTAGAATATTCACTCTCAGCAACAAACCTAAAAAGAAAGGGAAAAGACAAATGAAAGTTAAAAGTTAAACCGAAATTGTACTAAAATTTGGACATAAAATATTTTTAAAATTTGAAATAATATATTAAATTTATTTTATTATGTAAATTCGAATTATTGTATAATTAAAAATTAATTTATAATATATTAATAAATTTTAATTTAATGATGAAAACTTTAAACATTGAATTCGCTTGAACTTACTTGTAACTGAAACAAAAGAATAAGATAGCATTGACTATTTGTATGAAAGAAAAGTTGGCAACATGGACCATTTACTCTTTGCAAGTTTGTGTTAGATATATTTAATATCTAATTATAGTTTTGAGTTCATTAATTGAAAAATAAAAATATATTATAAAATAAAGGGTTTTAACAATTTTATCAATTTTTTATTTAGGACTTCATTAATTAATTTGGTATGGATAATTAATGATAATAATATAGATGTGATGGACGACTCATAATTATTATATTATGTGGGCTAAATCTCTTTTATTACTGACTCTCACTCCCTATATCAAGTTGGATAGGAATAAATGAAAAGAATAAGATTTTAGAATTTCATCATTTTGAGTCAGGAAACGAGAGAAGTTCTTAACGCAAACTCATTCGAATCCTTCATGCCACGATGGATTCAACAAAATCATATTCTTTTTTATGTCCTCTATCTCAATTAAACTTGTTTTGTGTTCTAAATTTCATGTATTAAATCATGTGATTGATTTTGGCTAAATTGATTTTCAATCAAGTGGTATTATAGTCAAATTACATATTTTTAGAGCAATTTTCATGTTTTTCTCATTGAATTAAGGAGAAAAATTTGAGTTTAATTGAGTTTTGGAGTGAAAATGAGATTTGGCGATGAATTTCACAAAAAATTTCATGGAAAAATTGCAGAAAATGGAGTCGGGGAAGGAAATGAGGCAACACGCGCCTAAAGTGCGCGTGGGCATCGCTCAAGTGGTGGGGAGAGGTAATCTGGCGCGTGTGTTACACATGGGCGTTGCAGCCCACTTTTTTGGTTCCTTCCGGTTTTGTCCTTAAAGTTTCTGATTTTTTCAATTAAGTCTATATACGGTTATTTTTCACTTCTAGATGTCTTTTTTCGCCCGGTTTTGACCTGAATTAATTTAGAAAATTCTAAATTAATTTTTAAAAGCCATATTTGAGAAAAATTGTGATATTTTAAGAAATAAATTATTTTTTATCTCATGACATTTAATTTATGCATAGGCATAAAAATGTCACATTTGGAAATTAATTTTTCTCAATTAAAATTGACAATGTAACTGTTTAAATTGTTGTAGTGTTGCAGGATAGGTAAAATGCTATTTTGCCAAATACTTGAAAGACTGTGGAATAGTAGCTCAGTTTACTATGCTGGGTAGTCCTAAACAGAATGTGGTGGTTGAAAGGCGGAATCGCACTTTAAATGAAATAACAAGGAGCATGATATTAAGGTCAAATCTCCCAGACTTTTTATGGAATGAGGCTATGAGAATGACATTATATATTCTCATTAGAGTCCCCAACAAGTCTATGGCTAAAACGTCGTTTAAATTATGGACCAGAAGGAAACCTAACTTGAATTATTTTCGAGTTTGGGGTTGTCCTTCAGAGGTATGCCTTTACAATCCTATTGAGGGTAAATTGCATTCCAGATCTACTTGTTGCTATTGTATAGGGTATCCAGATCATTCTAAGGGCTATAAATTTTATTGTAGAGAAGGGGGTTCTAGAATTATGGAATCACAAACTGCTAAATTTTTAGAATTTGATGTAGCTGATGAGGGTGATCACTCTGAGATCACAAGACAGGAAAAGTAGACTCAGGTTATACATTTTCCTGTACCTAAGCAAACTACAATGTTGGATCCTACACTTGTGATTGATCCAATTTTGTAGGAGCCTATACAGTTAAATGAGGCTTCATCATCATAGGATACAGTTGCAAATGTTCCTCTTAGGAGGTCAACCAAGGAAAGGAAATCTGCTATTTCCTCTAATTATGTGGTTTATATATGTGAGAATAATTATGACATTGGTTATATTACTGATCCTACATCTTTTGAAGAAGTTGTTTCTAATTCCCATCTGATTTATAGTGGGACGCAATGAGAGATGAAATGTAATCTATGGATTGTACTGGGATATGGGAGCTTGTTGAATTACCTGGAGGTTGTAGACCTATCGGTTGTAAATGGGTCTATAAGACCAAGAAGGACTCCAAATGGAATATAGATAGGTTTAAATCCAGATTAGTTGCCAAAGGATTTACTAAGAGAGGAGAAATTGATTATAATGAAACTTTTTCTCATGTATCCTCAAAGGATACATTTAGAGTAATCATAGCACTAGTAGCTCATTTTGATATGGAGCTACATCAGATGGATGTTAAAACTGCATTCCTGAATGGATAACTGAGTGAAAAGATCTATATGGAACAACCTGAAGGTTTTCAGGTAAATGGTAAGGATCATCTAGTATGTAGACTTAAAAAGTCTATTTATGGTCTAAAACAAGTCTCACGATAATGGTACCTGAAATTTGATGGTGTGATCACCTCTTTGGAATTTATCGAGAGTAAAGTTGATAGATGCATATATCTCAAGATTAGTGGGAGCATATATATCTTTCTGATATTGTATGTTAATGATATATTGCTTGCAAGCAATGATTTAGGAACACTGCATGAGGTAAAACAGTTGTTGTCTAAATATTTTGATTTGAAAGATCTTGAAGAAGCATCTTTTATCCTTGGAATTGAAATCCATAGGGATAGATCTCAAAACCTTTTAGGTCTCTCTTAGAAAGCATACATTGAGCGGATATTGAAAAGATTCAATATGCAAGATTATAAGTCTTGGGATGTGCTAATTGCTAAAGGTGATAAATTGAGCCTGACACAGTCTTCCAAGAACGAAGTTGAGAGAGAATCAATGAAAACAATGTCATATGCTAGTGCAATAGGAAACTTGATGTATGCTCAAGTATGCACTAGACTGGACATTATATTTGCAGTTGGTATTCTGGGTAGATATCAATCTAATCCTAGAGTGGACCATTGGACTACGGCTAAAAGAGTTTTGAGATACCTTAAAGGGACCAAGGATTACATCTTGACATATAGAAAGTTTGAAAATCTTGAGTTAGTTGGTTATATTGACTCATTTTTTGCTGGTTGTTCTGATAATAAAAAATCCACATCAGGTTATATTTTTATGTTTGCTGGTAGAGCTGTATCTTGGAAAAGTGTTAAACAATCTTTAATCTCATCTTTCACGATGCAAGCTGAGTTCGTAGCATGTTATGGTGCAGCTATACAGGTTGTTTGGCTACAAAATCTCGTTGCAAAAATGTCAATTGTTGATTTCATTGACATGCCCATAAAGTTATATTGTGATAATTTGCCGGTTGTGTTGTTTGTAAAAAACAACAAGAATATCACTGGGTCTAAGTATATGGAAGTCAATTATTTAACATTAAAAGAGCTAGTAAAGAAGGGTGACGTTGAAATAGAGCATATCGGTATATATAATAGATAGCTGAATCCTTTACTAAGGGTATTCGACTCAATTTTTTTGAAAGAAATGTCATTAGTATATGTCTAAAGTCTACTTTTGATACCTTAGATTAGTGGAAGACTTTCTTGTTGCTCTATGTATTTTGGTTTGTACTTTATATATTTGTATAATGTACTTTATAAATTGATGATCGTCAGTGCAAGTGTGTATATATTTTCGTTGGAAAATATTTGATATTGTATTTTCTTGGAAAAATATTAAAGGTTATATTTTCATTGGAAAATATAATGTAATGCATATCATATCTGATAAATTAAAGTCTTAAGATTAGTGTTATCTTTAGCAAAAGCTTGAGGCATTAAAGTTTATAGCTTTGGTTGTATATCTTAGGACATATAAAGGATCGTACGATATAAAGTTTTTGAGACATACACAGACCTCATTTGAAGTCATAAAAGATTTCTTATGCATACCTGTGTTATATTCAAATAAGAAATCACTGGCCAACAAGAAAATCAACATATAAAATTTAATCATAAAGTGAGTGTTGACTAATTTTGCCACATTACCACACTGTGTTCATGATTGATAGGGTAATTGGTAAATGTGACCATGGAAGGTGTCATATTCTTGAATAATGTGGTTTTTGCCATGATTGTTTGTCAATGATTTTATTGCATGAAGCGGGAATAAAAAATCTTTTGTAATAGATTTTCAATTAATTAGCCCAAGTGGGAGAATGTTAGATTATTTAATAGCTGATTATGGTTATTGGCTCATTAATTGAGAAATAAAGATATATTATAAAATAAAGAGCCTTAAAAATTTGATCAATTCTTTATTTAGGCAAAATTTCATTAATTAATTTATTATGGATAATTAATGTGAGCTAGATAATAATATGGGTGTGATGGATGTCCCACGATTATTATATTATGTGGGTTAAGTCTCTTTTATTACTGACTCTCACCTCTTATATAAAGTTGGATAGAGATAAAGGCAAAAAAAAAAGTTCTAGAATTCCATCATTTTGAGTGAAGAAACGAGAGAAGTTCTTAGTGCAAACTCACGTAGATCGTTTCTGCCATGATATATTTGGCGAAATTAGGTTTTTTTTTATGTTCTCTATTTCAATTAAATTTATTTTGTATTTTAAATTTCATGTATTATATAATGGGATTGATTTTGGCTAAATTGATTTTCAATCAGTTTGGACCACACTTTTGCATGGAGACTGAGCAACCACGTCAACATTTAAATATTCAAGTTTTTCTCGATTTTTGTCATTCTTCTTTTCAGGTTTATCCTTTCTATTTCTCTTCAATTCTTTTGTCTAATCCAATATGAATTTTCACATTTTAATATTTAAATTGCATTAATTTGAATGCACTGATTTTAAATGCTGTTAATATATCATTTGTAATTGAAACTAATAGATATTTTTATTCGATTCCGGAGAGAGATTCTAATCTCTCTATAAGACTGTTGCCACTAGTTTCCATCCATCTTACAACTATCTATCACTTAGAAACTCTTTATACCGGCAACCCATTTTCAACCAGTACTTGAGGTCTTCCCTGCACTATCCATTAAATGGTCTACTCCACATCTTTTCTTAAATTTTTTCCAATCTTTGTTGCTCTCTTTTCTAGCTTACTCTTCTCATTTCTCTTCAATACTTTTGCTAAGCCCTGTTAAACTAAGAGATCATTCACTCTTCTTCACTAAAGAGTGAAACTGAACTGCCCGACATGATTATTGAATATTAGGAACCAGAATTGAAACCATTTGTTGGAAAAAATAATCAATAAGTGTGTCAAAAAAAAAATCTAAGCCAAAGAAAAAAAAAAGAGAATATAGGATTTATAAGGTTTTGCCCTTCATTGCTTACGTCCATAGAAAGTAACCAATTTTTCACTATATGAGAAAATAAACAATTACAATGCAATAAAATTCTATCTCCTTTTAGTTGATTAAACTCAAATCCACAATATATTATATTTTCCCTCTCACAAAAGCTACAAGAATAATTCTCACATCTCTAGAATTTCTAGATAAAATTTCAAAGCTCCCAAAGGTATTTCTCGAAGCTTTTTGAATGTTTTTCTACACCCACAAATATTCAAGCAAAAGCCAAAACTTGCAATCCCTAAGTTGGTCTTGTATTTGTTTCCTTGGCTTCCACCTTAATGCTTTGAACTTGCCTATATTTATAGACATCAAAAGGTTTATATTTATAGGCATAAAAAAGTTACCTACTTGGATTGGTATTTCCTTTTCCAAGTTTAATAATTTTTCTTTATCCAAGTCTAATAGCTTATCATAATCCAAGTCAAACTTGATTTCTCATAATTTGAAATTCAAAATCCCAACATTCCACTTTAACTTTTAAATTACATTACTCTTATTAGATTAAATTCTCTAACTACATATATCCAAATCAGATATTTGCATACCTCTTGATTCTAAATACGACCAATATATCATGTGTAGTTGAAATCAGTATATAGCGTTATTCAACTCTTAAGAGAGACCTCAATCTCTCCATATGACCGACGCCACCAGGTTCTACCTATTTACAATTATCTACTCCTTAGAAACTATTTATGCAGACATCTTGTTTCTAATCAATACTTAAGATCTTCCCTACAGTACATATTAGATGGTGTACCCCACACCTTTTTTCAATATTTGTCGCTCATATTTTCTGGTATGTCATTCCCCTTTCTCTTCAATATTTTTGCTAAGCTTTGTTGAAATAAGAGATCATTTACCATTCTTTGCCAAAGAGTGAAATTGAACTGCTCTACATGTTTATTGAATATTAGGAATTAGGCTCTAATATCACTTGTTAGGAAAAAATAATCAATAAGCACGTCAAATAAAAAAAAATACAAACCAAAGAAAAAAAAGAGATTACAAGATTTACGTAGATCGGCTCTTGATTGCTTACGTCTAAGAAAGTAATCAATTCTTCAGTATATGAGAAAATAAACGGTTACAATACATTAAAATTGTATATCCCTTGAGTTGATCAAAATCAACTTACAACTTATTGTATTTTCCCTCTTACATAAGTTAGAAGAATAACTCTCACATATCTAGAATCCCTATAAAAAAAACCAAAAATCCCAAAAGTATTTCCCGAATTACCTTAAATGTTTTCCAACATCTAAGAGTATCCAAGCAAAAACTCAAATTTGCAATCTCTTAATTGCTATTATTTTTGTTTCATTGCCTTTCACTTTAATACTTTGAACTTGCTTATATTTATAGGTATAAAAAATTTACCAATTTAGATTAGGAATATCATTCTTTTCTTAGACTTATCCTATTCCATGAATTTCCACGTTAAATCTCAACAATTAAATGATAATATAATTGAATGGGATTGATGATTGTGGTGTGTTATTGTCACGTTCAACAGAATATTTATATTTTATAAATAATAAATATTTAAATAATAATTTTGTTTCTTAATTTTCTCTATTACATTTACATTTTTCTTTTTACATTTCAATATGTTTTTATAAAATTGGAATTATTTAATTATTAATGTTTGAATAATTTATTTCGTAATTATACATCTTAACACATGAAAAAACATATGTAATATCAAGTATGTTTGATTAAATATATGTTGATGATAATTACAAACTGAGTAAATATACACAAAGGCAAATGTGATGGTGAATAAAAGTTTGAAAATTGGGTGTACGTTTGTTTGTGAAAAATAATATTTTTCTAGGAAAATATTGTTTTGAAAAATAATTTATTTTTTATTATTTGGTTATACACATAAAATTTTAAGAAATTATTTTATAGTGTTTGGTGTATAGTAAAAAATATTATTATTTTTATATAAAAAACTTTTAAAAAATTTAGAACTTCTCAAAATTTATTATTTTTAATTTATAATTATATATAAAAAAAACTTACATAAAATAATAAATTTTTTTAAAAAAATTTTGGTGACCGATACTAGCAACCAACTGCTGGTGGTGGCCGAAGGTCACCGGAAGTGATTTTCATTTGTTAATATATTAATTAATATATATTTAATATAAAAACTTTTATTTTTAAAAAATGAATTTTTACTTTTAAAAGAAAAAATTATTTTTTAAAAAAATGACATAACTTTTTTTTTTAAGAAAAAAAATAGTTTCGATTAACTAATTTTTATAGATGTATCAAATACATAATAATTAGGAAAATAAACGCAGCCTGAAAGGAAATAGTTGAATAGCAAAACGTCAAAGTTTTATCAGTATTATATATGTTGGATGGTCTTGTATGTGAATTCTCATTGCTTAATTAGCTTTATCATTAAATTTTTGTTTTTTTAAAATTTGTTCTTGCTTGACCATCTCCCCACCCGTTTCTTTCTCTCTTCCACACACCCAGTACTAGTAAAGATATGGTGTTATGCAGCACAAATAATCTCAAAATTACCTCTCAGTGTGCACGTTGGGAGTCCAAATCTCTAACAGGTGTCTTTCCTTTTTCTTCTTCTTATTTTTTAAATCAAAAATTAATGATCAGTCATACATGTTGATGGGCTTAGATGACTAATGTTGCTTATTAATAGCGTTATTAAATTAGCTTTGGCATTGAGTAAATCATTTTTAGATATTTATTTATTTTTATGTTTTGCCCTCTTCATCTAGGTGTTTATATCATTAAAAAAATAAATGTAAGATATGTCCAGTTATCTATAATTATTTATTTATTCCTTTGTAATTGATTTTTGATCCGAATTATTCGTATATTTTATTTTTATTTTATTTTATTCTTTTAAAATTCAAATTTTGCTATATTTGTTCTTTAATTACCTTGTGACATGCAGTTAACGTATTTTCCGGCATGCCACATTATTATATAGAGGATAGATGTGTTGTATTTTTAAATTTTTAAGAGATAGAATAGACTAAAAGTAAAATTTGAAAGGCAATTTATATAAAAAAACCGATCAAGTGAAAAAATGATGAAAATTAACAATTACAAGAAAGTGAATATGTATTATGCCATAAAATAAAATAAATAAAAAAACCCCTATGAGTAAAAAATGAGTTTGATTCCAACCCGCTAAATGAACTTAAGTTGCATTCATATTATTACATTACACGAAAAATAAAACTGTGAGTTAAATATAAAAGAATATTAATATTGTATAGCATCAATTAGCTGATCAATTGCATATCGTTGAAAAGCACTACAGCTTTTTTATTTTCGTCATACATGCGGATAGTTCTTCTTTTCTGTTTTTATTTATTTATTTAATTTTTGCTGATGGAGAGATGTTTATTAATTTTCCTGGGCAGGTTCAAGTCTTGGACAAGTAAACCAGAGAGTCAAGATTCCAACAGTAAGTATATCCTAAATGAGGATAAAGATCCCAACTGACGTGGGCTTGCCTAGATACTAGATAGTACTATTTAATCTGAATATATTATTTAATTTGGATCATGTCCAAAAGTAAATCACTGACTAATCAAATCGAAATCTATTATATATGCAAAATAATTATTATTTATATATACATAATAAAATTATATTTAATTAATTTACAAATTTA
>CATIWF010090419.1:0-14459 GCA_949630135.1 Balakata baccata | reverse complement strand
TGCCGCATAATCGCAATTTGCAAATAAGAGTGAAATCAATCGAGTTTTCTAATTTAATATGATTTTCCAATTTCATTTGATTAATTAACGTTAAATGTTTACAGCTCCATTTTTTTTTTTATTAATTCCGATTTAGACTTTGACTGCTTTGGCAAAATTTTGATCAACATTTTGATTATCTAATTTTCATTTTGTCATTTTATTATAAAATTTTAATAATATTTGTGTTTCGTGAAACTTTGTTATGACATTATGTGAATTTTTCATAAATTATACTTTGTCTACTTTAATTAATATTATTCTTATTTATTTATTTTACGTATTATTTCAAAATTCAATTGTTCCAACGCAATACGTGAGTAATTTACTAGCTAACAAATAAAAATTAGTATTTTATATTATGAGTTTTATTTTATTTTATTTTTATGGTTCGAAGGGAAAAGTTATTTATGTGGCCATGGCATGACAACTTAAGTAGATAGAACTCAACAGTAATGTTTGAAAATCGAAGAGTGCTTAATGATTTTATATATGTGGAGTTTAATCACAGTTAAAATTTTTTATCTCTCTTTTAAATGGATTAGGAGATATATTAATAGAATTCGAATCCGAAAATTTTTTCCAACCAATCCTTTTATTACATTTTTCATTGATTGAGTGATATGCATTTGTTTTTTATATATGGGTTAATATTAAAAGTAAAATATACAATATTCATAAGAAGAAAAAGACAATAGAGAAGTATTAAAGAGTTTGTTGAAAATTAGGGAAGGTGATGTCAATGTCTTAGAATAGGAATCAGTGTTCCAAGCAACAAAGAAAATCCCATAATTGTGCTTTAGTTGTTTCCATCTTCAATGTAATGTGCCCTTGAAAACAAACATTGGCCTGTGATCCTTTTTTTAAAGTTGTTTCCACTTTCCATGTGGCCAACAATTTACAATAATTGAATGCAATTCAAATCAGAGTTGAACTACTTACTCTATCCACTCCACCTATTTCCATTTGTGTGGTTGCAATTCAACTTGCTCCTGTGATGTCCACCTCAACTTTGCATTGGAATGTAATCTGCTCATTTTGATTTGGATATTTTCCGATTGTGTCTCATTTTTAAGAGAAATTATATAATGTAATTTACATTGGATGCTTTAAAATCATTGCATTATAAATTTTTAATCTCATCCGTTGATAATGAATGGTTTATATTAAAAATTGATGATCCAATTGTCGTAAAACACCCGATGTAATTTACACCGAGTACACCACATAAGCCAATTTTTAATTAGATTTTTAATTAAAAAAAATTTTATAAATAGGTGTCTTATTAATCGAATGGAAATTGTCAATGAAGTTTATTTATACTTCCTCGTCCAAGTGTCCTTTAAGAAAATACACTTTGTTCTACTCCAATTGATGTCTTACATTGCCAACAAAAAATAAATTCTATTTTTTTTTCAAATTTTATCTATATTTTGATTTTGGAGTAAATAAATTTATTATTTTTAGTCTTTCTAAAAGAGGATAACATAATTATTTTATATCTATAATTATAACTATTAAATAATATTTTTAATATTTATTATACTATCTTAAACGATACTTGGAGTAAAATGGAGGTAGTATCTTTTTTAGCTTTTAATATTAGAACATCTCCCATAATGTCACTTATTTTAAAAAGTACATTTTGTAAAACGAAAGAGTATCTTATAAAGAGTAAAATATTCTTTACAAATCTAATATACTTTTTATATTTTTCTTTTTTATTTTATTTTATTACATATAAATTAATATTTATCAAAATAAAAAATAAATAAATAATTTTTATGTGGAAAGAGAATAATATTTTTTAAGAAATACACCAGTATAAAAATAAAATATACATAAAAAGTAAAAATACAGTAATTTTAAAAAGTTGAGTTTGACTTTTTAGATATAGAGATTCAAACTCACTTTCTACTCTAAATTTTAAAAATAGAAAATTTATTAAAAATTATTTTTATAAATAATTATTTAAAATAAAGAGCATAGCTACGATAAAAAGCTTGTTGGAGATGCAATTATTAGTTATTCTGATAAAGTTGATTAATATTTTATAATGAATCAATTAAAAAATAATTTAATTGATATTTTTATTTATAAAAATTAAAAAATATTTCGATTTGTTTTTATTATTATTCACTATTGTTAATAGAAATTTGTTACTTCCATGAATTAAAAAAAAAAAGGAAGATAATGCAAAGGCCAAAAAGGAAGATATATAATTAGATAAGATAATGGCGGGAAGAAATTGATTAAATTAAATAGATATAAGAGAAGTGGGACATAACGCAGCTGACTGCCACTGGGTTGGGTTTGCCTTTGCCGACACCCTTCATTTTTATGGGACCGCACGTCCGTACCCGAATTCAACCATAATCATAGAGCATCCAATAATATTTTTTATTTTAAAAAACATCTAAAAGTAAAAATTATTTTATAAATTTAATAAATTATTTATTTTTTATTTTATTTTTTTATAAATTAATATTTATGAAAAGAAAAAATAAATTATTTTTATCCAAATTTATCATTTTCCTCTTAAAATTATTTCGGTCTAATTTGTTATATATAATTTATTTTTTCTCTATATTACTTTTTTGTAAAAAAAAAATTGCATGTAGCCCCTAATGTTGATGTAGCAAGAGAAAATATTTGATTTCGTCAATTATGTCATGTCAATTGTCATCTCAGTATGAGTAGATTTCGTCAATTATGTCATGTCAGTTGTCATCTCAGTATGAGTAGACTTCATGTACATTTTTACAAATTTTAAAAAAGGCAATATGGATAAAAAATCAATTGAAGATAGAAAAATGGATAAAAAAATAGGAGACAAAGTAACAAATTTGGACAATTGCAAGGGCAGATATGTCTTATGCTCTTTTATTATAACAAAACAAAAAAGTAACACACCAATAAAAAGATAGAATATAAATAAAAAGTGAGAATACATTATTTACAAGTAGAATAGAAAGCGAATTTTGGCTCTCTAAATATAGAGAGCCAAACACACTCTATACTCTAAATTTTAAAAATGGAAAATTTATTAGAGGAGAAATTCTTGTGCAAACTTAGTCTACCAGATCATCTATAAATTAATCCAATCATATAGTAATATGTATTTAATTAGTTTTATTCTCATTAGTTGATGTAAATATAACATGTATACATGCTATTTTGTGATTAAATTTATTTACGAATAACATGATAGACTGAGTCTATCCAAAAAAATTTCTTATTTAAAACTCTTTTTATAAAATGACTTCATAAAATAAAGAATATAACTCAAATAAAAACTCTATTTGAATGATCTTACTCTCTTTAATTTCTAATCAAATTAATCAACTGAGACATTCCCTTCAGGTCGGTCCATAATCTATTTAGATAAATTATATATATATATATATACTTTACATCAGTACATAAAATAAAATTGTTATCACAATAATTATATAGTAATAAATTAATAATAATTTTAAATAAGTCAAGTAAGATGTGGATCGACTTGATAGGCGTCTATATTTGTAAGAATCAAGAGAAATCTAGAATTGGAATATGCTCACTGTTGGTGAAAGTTTATCATTTTTATAATGAATGCAAAAAAAATGGCTATATGTTGATTAGTCTACAGCTATTAAACTTCGTAATAAGCAAAAAAATAAAAATTTTTATATATACATGTATCATGATAAAATGAATTATATATATATATATATATATATATATTATTGATATTTGATTTTTAAATAGTGGGAATCTAAATTGAACTTATATTAGTTTAAGTAATTAAACTTAAATTAAAAAATGTATTTCTAATTGGAAAAGAATTCATATTCTTGATTGGTAAGTGGGCAAGATTAAAACTTTTAAGTAATAAAACCAATGAAGCAAATATAAGAGTAACTTGAGATTCCAAATTTCAGTTTTTGTTTGGATATCTTAGGCTTCAGAAAATATCTTTAGGAGTTTTTTGATGAGAGTTATTTTTCTAATTTATATGAGAGAGAAAATATAACAGATTGTGAGTTTGAGTTAAATCAACTCGAAGGAGATATAATTGTATTGTAATTGTTTATTTTCTCATATAGTAAAGAATTTGTTACTCTCCGTGGACATAGACAATTAAGGGCCGAATCACGTAAATCTTATCTTCTTCTTATTTTCTTTGGCTTTGATTTTTTATTTTAACATGTTTATTGGTTGTTTTTCCTAACAAATAGTATCAGAGCCTGGTTCTTGGTTTCAAAAGCATGTTAGACAATTCATTTTCACTCTTTGGTAAAAAAATGTGAAGAATCTCCTAGTTCAACAAGGTTTCGCAAAAGCGTTGAAAGAAAAGGCGATGGAAAAGCAAAAAAAAAAGATGAGTGGTGAAGATTGGAAAAAACTCAAGGAAATGTGTGGGATATACTATCTAATAGGCAGTATGATGAAGACCTTAAGTGCTAATTGGAAATAGGTTGTTTGCATATATTGTTTCCAAGGGACAGATGATTGTAAGTGGGTAAAACCTGTTGGCAGTAGTCATACAGAGAGATTGAGGTCTCTGTCCGGAGTCAAGCAGCGTCATCGACTAGTTTCAAATATACATGGTATATTGGCGTTGTTTAAAATCAGGGTGGAGACTAAAACCTGATTCGGGTATGTGTAATTGAGAAATTTAGGCCAATAAAATTAATACAATTCAAAAGTCAAGATTAAATGTTGTGATTTGACTTTTAAATTATAGAAATTCAAGTTGGACTTGAATTATGATAAGTAATTAAATTTAGATTAGAAAATATATTTCTAATTGGAAAAGAATTCATATTCTTGATTTGAAAGTTTATGAGCCTTTAAGTATAGGTTAAGATTAAAGTTTTTAAGGAATGAAGCCAAGGAAGTAAATACAAAAACAACTTAGGATTGCAAGTTTGAGTTTTTTCTTAGATATTTTGAGTTTCGGAAAACACCTTTAAGAGTTTTTGGGTGAAAGTTATTCTTCTAATTTATTTGAACGGAAAAATATAATAGATTGTGTGTTTGGATTAAATCAACTCAATGGAGATACAATTGTGTTGTAATTGTTTATTTTTCATATAGTGAAGAATTAGTCACTCTTCGTGGACATAGAAAATCAATGGCCAAATTACGTATATCTTGTCGTCTCCTTACTTCTTGTGTATCTTTGAATTAATTCAGTAGAAGTGATTAAGCATGGCGGAAGAGAAGCATCGCCACCACCTCTTCCATCGCAAGGAGGAGGATAAACCAGTTGAAGGTGGTGTCTACTCTGATTCCACTAATCAGTTCAATAAAACTTCTGCTTACTCATCTGAAAAGTTGAATGAGACTTCTGCTTACTCTTCAGAAATCCCACCACACCGTGATGATGTTGATGCCCCTGAGCATGACTACAAAAAGGAGGAGAAACATCACAAGCATCTCGAACAACTCGGCGAGCTTGGCACTGCCGCCGCCGGTGCTTATGCCTTGGTATATATCTTCCTTTCTAAATATTTCCTTTTTTTAGTTTGTGTTTTTTCATTTTGTTTCTGAAAAACACTATTAAAAGAAACTAATTAAAAAAACAGTAGGCATAAGATAAAATAAGACAAAAAAAAAGATGTAATTATCTATTTTTATCATTTTCTCACTTGATCGATTTTTTTGTCAATTTGCTCTTTATATTTCATTTTACTTCTTAAAAATTTAAATTTTCTCAATAATATCCTGTGTATTGTAAGTGTCGTTATATTTTTTCAGACTTGTCATATTATCCTATGGTGCCCATGTGTTGTATTTTGACATATTAAGTAGCAAACTGATCCACACACAAAAAAATAAGGGCAGATTAGATAAAAAACAGATCAAAAGTAAATTATCAATGAAGATGTATATATTAATGAAGATTTAATGTCTAAAGGTAATTAATTATGTTATAAAATAATTGCAGTATGAGAAGCATGAGGCAAAGAAAGACCCAGAGCATGCACACAGGCACAAGATAGAGGAGGAGGTAGCAGCAGCAGCAACCGTGGGAGGTGGAGGTTTTGCCTTCCATGAGCACCATGAGAAGAAAGAAGCTAACAAGGAAGACGAGGAAGCTCATGGAAAGAAACACCACCATGTCTTCTAATCTGGGTCGTCATCATTATTCTTAATTAATTAATTAATACATAATCCACTCTTATTTATATATATTTACTTTAATATATATTGGTAAAATCCCTGGAATAATATATGTTTCTTGTGTGAATAATTAGTGTTTGTCATGATATCGGTGGTATATATGTCTTAGTGCATTTATTTCTTTTTATACATTAAATAATATATTACAATGGACACTTGTATATTTCACATTCAAAATAAATAAAATATTTAAATTGTTAATTATATTATAAATGTAGTAGTTATATTATACTATGAAATATACAACCATTTTATTATCTACAAAAAATTTATAATCAGGTTGTTGATAATAATGAAATAAAAATTTTTGGTAAAAGATAATCTTAAAAATTTTCATAACAAAAAAAAAACAGTGACTTGAGTATTCATTAAGCATCTAGATTATCACATAGTTTATTTTGAGAATGAATCTCATTTTCCATAATATAATGATATCTAGATAAATCAAAGAGTTCTTAAAGAGTTAAAAGTACCGAACAGTGACGCATGATAATAATTGCACAGGTAGTGCTCGATGTCAACAATTATTATCTTGGTCATAATATATAAGTTTTTTATGACTCAAAATCTTTTGACTTGAGTGGCTGTGGAGGTACTCTTGCCTTATACTGAACTATCAATGCTTGGTAATCTGGCTCGTAGTCAGCACAGTTAGTTATATAGTGAGACATGAAATTACTAATAGTATGCTCGTTATCCTACAGCACCAAGGCAAGATCTTAATGAAGTTGATATTTTGGTTATGATAAAATAAATTTCTTATTAAGAGAAATATGACTTATTCAATATAAGATCGATATTATTAGTTAGACTAATAATAGTAAGTCTTATTTTAATCAGAATACAAATATTACTCATTAGTATATTGACCAATAGGATTTGACACGCTGTGACCCAAATCAATATCAAGATTATAACGAGAGGATTTAGTATTATGATTTAGAGGTCAAATTAATATTTAATATTTTAAAATAAGAATTTTAAAAGGATACTTAATATGTCCAGGTATACAAGGAATTCAGAAATAGTGTCCAATATAATATTAAGGAGTTAATATTATATTTCCATTTTGATAAAATATTTGACCTTAAAAGTCACATCCAAATTAATTTATTTGGCTAGTCAATATTTATGATGTGGGAATTAATTTAATTGAGAATTAAATTATAATTGATCACTTATATTATTTGAGTTAAAATTAATATTGATTAATTAACTATTTCTCCTATATAATTTTAATTAAAGTGTTAATTAAAATTATCATAATTTAATTAAATTAACCACTATGATATATTAAAGTAATTATCATGATTAATGTGGTATTATTTCTTCTACTATCATTCTTCCATTGCCTTGCCACCTTGCATTATAACATTAATGTGTGATTAATACTAATATATCACTCTTGCCAATAAAAAATAATACACCTTGCCTTATAATATTGTGTCACCTTGCCTTGCCGCCATGCAATTAAAATTAATGCAATTTTGGCACTTGCTTGGTCATTATTGGATAAACCAACTAACATCTATATCTAGGGTTAAGATAAGATATGTTAGTTACTGGATAACCCCAAATATGAGAATGAGAAGCAAAATGTGAAGCAAGAGTGAGAAGAAATGTGAGGAAGAAAGAAAAAAAAAAAAGAGAGAAAAAGAAAGAAAGAAAAAAAAAATTTCTCTTGTTCTTGAGAAGAAAAATAAAAGAAAATAATATTTGGTAATCATAAGCAAAAAAATTTCATCAAAGACAACTTAAACTTTTGATCTTTTTATTGGATTTGTATTTTGATGAACTGGATTTTAAAGGATTTGTCCTAATTTTTTTTTTCATTTTGTTTTAAAAATCATAGTATAATCTTGACAAATAGATATTATACATAAATGTTATAAAATATGATTTGTAAAAGTTATAGATAAATACTCAAAATTAACATAAAAAGTGTGTTTGTATGTTGGGCAAAATATATATACATGTTTCAATCAAAGGAAAAATATTTGAAATTTCTATTTTTGACCGAAATTTAGAACTCTCATCAATCCAAAAATTGCTTCCACTTCTAACATATCTATGTCAAACCATATATATATATATATATATATATCTGTGTAATATCTTTTCCATCTTATGCATAAATATGTATCCGATTCATAATGAATCAAGCCAATAACAACATGGTCATTTATAATGATCAAGCTTAGTGGCAGATCCACTACCTCTGAATCAGAGAGAACAAGGAACTAGAAGCCCAAATTAGAAAGCAAAGTAGACTCTCAGGAGGACAAATTTCAAAAAATAATCGTATAAATTTACATATTATTACTTATATTTTAAAAAGTTAACCGAGTACTAAGTGTTGACTATTAAATCAATGGGCTCCTCAAATGATCAAGCGAAGTTTTTCATTTTAATTATCCTCGTGACACTTCATTTTCAAAATTAGGGGACTAAAAGTGTGTGAACAATGAATTTCTTACGATTTAGATTTAAATATTCTAATTTGGCTAAGCTTAAAAAAATATGATTATTAATTAGTACCGGAAATAATTTTTATATACATATATATAACACACACCACCTTCCTCAGCTAATGTATATGTATTGCTTTGTTCCAATCTAAGGAAGGTGAAGAATACAAGCATAAATGCTTGTTACTAAAGAATTAATTTAAATCTAAAGTATATTAAAATTCTCCTCTTTTTTTTTCATTAGGAGGTCGGTGATATATGAATTATACAATAGAGGGTAATTATTTTTTTGAATTTATTATAAATACGATCAATTTTCACTAATATTAGTAGATAATGGTAAAAAAAATTGAACTTAATACATTTTCAATTATAACAAGTGAGAATACCAATCATTCAGTGCAATTTTTGGATTAAATTTAATAATTACGATATACTATCGCTTCAAAATAGTTAAAAATATTTTTTAAAATTAATTTTATTTATAATTATACGTCTTGATTATCTTTTATTACGATGCGTGAAATATTTATTTTTACATATCCTCGCACCCCACGAACATCAATGAATTGTATAATCTTAGGGGTTAAGATCCAAGATTTACATTTTTTGGGTGCCCACCTAATTATTTTATTTAAGCCACTAATGAAAAAAGATAAAATACTTTAAATCCACAAAGCTGTGTAGTGACAATGGCCTCCAACAAACATATAAGATATTTTCTTGATTCCAAAGTCCTTAAACCTTTAAATGAAAATTTACATCTTCAACACAAACCACAAATAAATAGCTTATTTTACATTTTAGAATATATATATATATATATATATAATAATTAAGGCTTAACTCATATGTGGCCTTTTGAATTTTTCATTTTTTCTTAATATGTCCCCTAGATCGGTTTTTGGACATGATTCTCTTCTGAACGTCATTTTTGGACTAATTTAATTGCCAACATTTAAAAAAGTAACAAGTAGTCACTTTATACTAATATTACAGTTGGAAGGTGGATTGAGATTGAGTCAATTTTCCAACAGCCATATCAATATAAAGTGACTATTTGTTACATTTTTTAAATGTTAGAAAAAATAAATTAGTCCAAATATGATGTTAAGTGAGCAATCGGATCTAAAAACTGATTTATGAGGCAAACTGAAATAATAGAAAATTCAGAAAGTTATGTATGGTTTATGGCAATAATTAATATTTATTGTTGGATAAATGAGATTAATTATTTGCATATATGATTATATGATTTAAAAATAAAAATTGAATGGTAGATATTGGATGGAATGTGAATTGAAGAGGTGTGGAGCTATAAGATCAATCCAAATGATCTAAATTTCCCATGTTCTTCCACCTATTCATATCTTGAATATAATTATCTTAGTTTTTATGATTGTTTGATCCTAGAAATCTTGCATACCCAATGGTGACCTAACAACACAATTCCCATTGAAGGATACATATGGGTAAGGTTCATATGCAACGTGCAGTTTAATTAGGGATAGTGACTCCAAAGTCAATAGGAAAATGATATTAGCTTGTAACAATTTTTTTTTTTTCAATTTCTATAAAATATTTGTAATATATTTATTTATTTATATATTTTATTCAATTTATATTAAAAGAATATATATTTTATACAAATCAGAAAAAAAATATTAAAATAAATAATATTTTTTAAGTCAATACTAGGAGGATATCTTATCTCATTATTTATTTGGCACTTTAAGGCCACCTCATCACTATTTATTTTTTCTTTAACACCTCATATAATTTATGTATGTATGATGTGACACAAAAGAAAAAATATATTCAGATTATTTTATTTTTATTATTTTGTCTTTTTAATCCATTTTTAGTCTAAATTATTTTTCATATTTAATTTTTTTATTTTGACCCTTTAAAATTAAAATTTTGTTATTATTTATCTCTCAATTGGCGCATGTATTTTATACGTCGATGTATTTTTTGGCATGTCATGTTATTATAAATTAATTAGATATATTGTATTTTTGAATTTTTAAGGGATAAAGTAGATAAAAAAACAAATAAAAAGAATAATATGGACTAAAAACCGATTAAGATGATAAAGTGATAAACAGACAATTAATTACAAGAGGTCGAGTATGTCTTATGCCTAATATATATAATTATTGAATAATCTTAAATTTACGTCAAGCAGATCCATTAAGAAAGTAATACATTTCTTCCAAAATTTCAAAAATATTTGATAGAGATAGTTGAAACTCGAAATTTACTTAAAAAAATAAGGAATTCTACCATCCCATATAAACTTAAAAAAAGACATTTTGCCTCATTAACAAGGATGTAACATAAATTTAGATTTATATATATGCTATGATAAAGGAAATTATTTAAATTAATATATGCTATATAAGATAGAGGAAATTATACAATACATTTTAAAGTATTTTTCAGATGAATATTTGGACAACAAATATGTTATAGAATATAAATATGAATGCCAGATCCCCTCGTAGATAATCAATCAAATTAAAAAATAAAATTTTTAGAAAAAGTTTCATATAACCAATCCAATTGAAATTGTTGCATAAAATGTTAAAGTAATTGAAAGAGTATTAACTGTATAACTCACTAATTTTATATATAAAACTGTTGGCAGTAATTAATTCATGAGTTTTTGGTGTTGAAATGATTAATCTTGTTCCATTAATTACTTTTACAGTTTTTGCAATAACACTGCAAGAATTTTTATAGATTATAAATAACAAAAAAATTTAGTTTAATAGTATTAATATGATAATATGACATATGTGTAAAGTTTCAAATTTGAATTTTCTGCTATACTTATTTATAGAAAAAACTGATTAGTCATACATCTTAGAAATTGAGAAAAAAAAAACTAACTAATTAAATGTGATTTTTATTATTGTTATTATTTAGACAATTTCTATAAAAAATTCTAGACTTCCACTTTTGTGTAAAAATAATCTTATTTCATCCAATTGTACGGATGGCTCCTATACTGAAAGTACATTTCCATTGATATAGTTATATATACGATTGATCTAGCCTATATACAATTAGTTTTAAGCATATATATTTATATATATGTAAACTTAAAACTCTTTTATATTTAATTTTGTGTAAATTTATGTAATTTTTTAACTACTATTACACTATTTCAAAAAAAACTGTCATATTAATTTTAAAAAATAAATACCATATATAAATATATAAATACATGTCAGCAGTATCAAATTAAAAAAATTAGATTCAGAGTGTCACTTTATTCTCAAACAAAACTAAATTTCTTTTAAAACTATATTCGATATAAAATTGAAAATATGTATATTCAAAAGTAAAAAAATAAAGAATATAATTATTTTAATAGAAAAATAAAAGTTTGAAGATTTTTTATTTAATTTGCCCTTATGTTTTTATACAAATATCAAGCATGAATTTGGTTGCCATCCAATTATAAATATAGGTCCCCAAAGGCCAAATTTCTTCACATCACACTCAAAGCAAATCTCCACATTATTTATAATTAATTAATCAGCACTCAGCAGTGTCACGATGGCTGAAGAGCACCAGCACCACCTCTTCCACCACCACAAGGACGGAGGCGAGGAAGTTGACTATAAGAAGGAGGAGAAGCACCACAAGCACCTTGAGCACCTTGGTGAGCTTGGTACTGCTGCTGCCGGCGCTTATGCCCTGGTAATTAATTCATCATTAATTAGTCTTTATTTGCTCAAATAATTCAAAACTTTCATAATTAATTTAATAATTTATATATTATCAGCATGAAAAGCATGAGGCGAAGAAAGACCCAGAGCATGCCCACAAGCACAAGATCGAGGAGGAGATAGCAGCAGCAGCTGCGGTGGGATCTGGCGGTTTCGCCTTCCATGAACACCATGAGAAGAAAGAAGCAAAGAAAGAGGATGAAGAAGCTCATGGAAAGAAGCATCATCATCTCTTTTAAACGTGTTTTAATTTAAGTGTGTTTTACTTAATTTATAATTATAATTAAGTTTGTTTCTGCTTTCGTGAGAAAATCAAACTTAAATCTTATTTTAAATCGATGTATGAATCTCCCGTCCAACCTGCTACGCCTATGGTTTGGTAGTAAGCTTTTTGTGTCCCTTCTCCCTCTATTCAATAAAAAAAAAAAAAAAGTATTTTATCCTTTTCTCAATGATTTATTATTATTATTTTTTTATCCAGACTTTTCTGCAAACATCTATGAAATACGACACATCACTGTATATATTAAATAGAACGATTTTACAGCAATAATATCAAAATTAAATGATCATAGATAAAATTAATCCGTTAATATTTCAAATCAGAGTTCATAAAAATTTTGATTTTCGGATTATTTACTGTTGAAATATCGCTAGAAATAATTTTAATAAACCTAAAACATAATTAGGTAACTTTTATAGAAAAAAAAATATACAATTTTACTGCAATAATACCAAATATTAATAGATGTTTTGCATTAAAACTTGTGTTTCAAAATATTTGACATTTTGTGATTATCTATAAATATTAATTATTTTTTATTTCTTCCATTAATATAATATTAGTGGAGATTAATTATCTAAGGGTACATATGTTTTAAATGTATTTCTTAATTATTATACAAAAATTTAAAGCCACTTCTATTTAAGAAGATAAGTATTTTTTTTATTGCCTTTTCCAATCAAAGGAATTGAAGGTGAATGCAAATGGAAATTTTCAATTTTTTATTGTCTGTTCCAATATTCTTTTTATTGCCTTTTCCATGCTAAAGATGGTCAAATTTTTAATATAAACTAATTTAATGCAAATATTAAATTCAGTTACGTAGCAAATATGTGAGGCTATATCTTAATTTTATATAAACTTTTAATCTAAGGCTACAAAAGTTAATATATATAAATTTTAAAATTCCCTATTAAATCCCAAAACTTTGACTATTTACATAATAAAATTTAGCTTTCAAATATTTAATGTAAAAAATTATATATTTTTTATTAGCTAAAAATTATATTTTTATATTTAGTTAACTATTTTTTATATTATATATATGATAGATATATATTATGAACAATTAAATATATATATATATACATATAAATTAATATGATAACATAATTAATTTTCAACTGTATTCAGCTGACTGTTACTAATTAAAAAATTAAATACTATAACAACTTATAAAATTATATAGAGACAAGACAGGCCTTTGACAATTCATGTCCCAAAAGATAATTTTCTTGATTTAAAGTCCTTCAACCTTTTGTGAAAATATTGTGCATATTTTCAATATAATCCACATATAAATAGTCACATTTTTAAAATTACTCAATTTATGGCCCTTTAACATGTAGTCTGTTTCTGGAGTTGCGGAGCCACATTCATTTCATTTATTTAATGGTGGATAATTATTCTTTTTAATTTTAAAAAATATATATAATAATATTTATATTATTTTTAATATTTACTTTTTAAAAATATAAATTTGTTTTTCTAATTCAGAATTCTTTCTAAAAAATAGATTTATTCACCTAACTCTCGAGTTCTGGCTCCACCACTTATTATTGCATATATGATTTTTTTTTCTTTTGGGTAATAATTTCTATCTTTTTTTTTTTTCCCTTGAATGGTGGATATACAGTGGAATGTCAGTTTTAGAGGCAAAAAGTAGTAGATAAGATCAAACCAGATCTAGATTTCCATTCAGTAATGAGTAATAGAGTTTTTGATATATTTTTTTATAAGTTATTTATGAATCAATTT
>CATIWF010090416.1:0-11922 GCA_949630135.1 Balakata baccata | reverse complement strand
TGATCGCTATCTCTCTCTATATGTATATATATTTGCAAGTGGACATCTCATCTAATAAAAATTAAACCTCACTAGAAGTAACAATGATCTTCAACATTAAAAAGAAGGGTTTCCTTCTGAAAGAGGCTGAGAAATATTGAGAGAGACATTGAAATTCAACATATGTATTATTAATTTTGTAGTACAAGAAAACCTACTAATTATCACCCACTAATTATAACACTTATGTATATCCATGTGTTTTGTGCATATATATATATATAGAGAGAGAGAAAACTAAAATTATGTACCAATTAAACTCCTTTGAATGTCCCTCTTTGCTCTACTTTTACATGCCCTATCATATTCATACACATCTCTAATATTGGCACATTTATACATTCATACATACAATGATTTCTTAGGTCACCACCACGTCGATCCTTATTTTCTTGAATCTTCCATGCTAGCTACTCACTTCTCACGTTTACTCATCTAAGCTACTTGGTGTGGCTCCAACTGATCTTCTCTGCTAACTTCATTAGCTTATTGATGTTCCAACTCCGAGCTTGATATCTCAATTCTTGTATCATGTCAACTTCATTACATACTATACATGAATATTCTTGACAAAGATGTTTGAAAAACTAACTATAGCAAACTCTTTTTTATTTTTATTTGTTATATTGTTTTCTTTTTAGGAAAAAGGAAAAGGATATTGAATTTTGAAAATTGAAGGAATAAATGATTTATGAGGAAAACCATTTATTCAACTTGAAAATTCAAGAAAGGGAAAGGAGGAAACATCTTTCATCAACTCTTCTAAGTCCCAATCTCCAACTTTTAGGTCTTCTCCTTGCCAGAAGTTTCCTACTCCAGCAGCCATACTCTCTGCCTCATTGTTATTGAAGTTGCTGCTAATTCTATTGAGCACATTACTATCATTGTAAGAGTACTTATTGGTATATTGTATACTTTCAGTTTTTGTGTTTTCCTCCATGCTGACACTCTTTAGAGGAGGAACATGAAGCTCCCCTTCTATATTCCCAATATAATTAGCTTCCCCAAGGAATCCTTGATTCCCATATAAATCATCACATGGGATTGTGTTATTGAAGTTGATCATGCTCGCACTGTACATGCTTAGGCCATGATCAAAGGTGGGCAATGGGTCCATCATGTGATTTAGAAACACAGCTTGCACATTGGACGTGGCTGATGAGGATGTTGATGATTTTAACGATGGGTCCATGTACATGGGAATATTCATGCCCTGTTCTAATTGAATATTGGAGATGAATCCTCCTCCTCCTCCTCCCATGGCACCAGCTAATTCTTTGCTAGGCTCTGAAGAAGAATCACTCGTGTTTGGTGATGCTGTGGAGCATGAAAGATTTTTCAGTCTTTTTTTTATTGTTGAGTTCCAGAAGTTCTTGATTTCATTGTCAGTTCTTCCTGGTAAGCGAGCCGCAATCTGAGACCACCTTTATATTGAAAGAGAAATATATGATCAAATAATTCTTTTTCAGCCAATTTTCAATGAGTAAATGCATGTTCTTTATGTCACTGTTAATTAATGCAGGATTTGCATGGAAGGCTAATTCTTTAGATCATAATATTATAATAAATTAGAGAATTTATTGTCTAAACTAAATTTCGTAATGAACCAAATCAATAACATATATATATATATATATATAATCAATTTGATATTATAAAATTAGAATTAATTTTCTTACATTATAATACATTATTAATTTAATTTAGAGATAAATATATGAACCTGATTGAAGTAATAAATTTCTTATAAAATTATGATACTCAAAAAAAATATTATTATTTTTAAATAGGGAGTTCCTTAATTTAATCTCCCTGCAAGTTATATGTAAGGATATATTTTATTATTGGGTTGAACTATATGAATTGAGTCAAAGCAGAACATACATGTAAGTAGAAACCAGAATTAATGTATCCGACATCACTTATCAGCAGATGACTAAATTTGTATATGTCCACATTCTTTCATATATGACTGACAGCTCAATTAATGTACCTTTTCTTTTATATATATATATATATATATATATATATATATATAACACTTTGTTGTACATGTTGAATAATGCATGAGAAAGGGACAAAACACCTAAATTATTCCAAACTATATAGGTTTGAGTCCATCCAAAATATGTTTTGTATTTTTTTGAATTTAATTGGTTGATTTTTTTAAAATTTTTTATAAATTATTTTTTTAAATATATTTTGAAAAATAAAAATAGTTTTTAAATTTTAAAAGAATAAAAAATATATTTTTTTTTTTCCGGAAATCGCATTTCGAAACAGAAATAGTAAATGGGCCCTTAACCTATGAAATAGGTACATCCAATAGAATATATGTTGAGAAATGTCTTAGTCATCTTGGTCATTATGAATATTAGGATGTAAGTATTGGAATTTTTTTTTCCTAAACTTGATTATTTATGATAACTCAAATTAATAATAGAACACAATATAAAAATTTTTTACTTATTATTAATTGATAATTTATGTTGAGTTCATTATATATTAAGTCTAGATACAAATAGAATTTTATGTAAATGTTGAATTTAATGTTTTGTTTTAAAAACTTTATATTGACTTGAGGGAAGATTTTCAACTTATAGTTGGGTGTTAAAAAAGTAAGTTTATAATTTTTTTATTTAATTAACTAGCTATAAACTTTTGTTCTTAAACCTACTTTTTAATTAATTGAATATATATATATATATTTCTTTTTAAAAATTATTTTCAAAACTGAAAAAATAAAAAATTCTACAAAAAGCTCTTTTTGTATAGGTAATATCAAGCATAGCCTAGAGCCATAAAAAAGTGATTATACTTTATGCCCCTAATTATATAATTATTTTACAAATAAAGAATAGTTTACTTTTTTTGATACGCAAAATATTTTATTAAAATGTGAAACTAAGCAAAAAGCTAGAGCAAGACTTGGAGCTACTATTTGAAACTAGCTGAAGATGGCTATATTCTACCTTCTTATATGAAAAATTATGCTTGCAATCAATTTACGTTAACTGTATGAAAATAGTATCAACAAGCCTTTGAAGAATTAACTCAATATTCTATAAAGATTGTAAAAAAATTGAATTTCTGATTTGATATTTCCATTAGCTCGGTCAATACATAAGGTAAAAATCGAGTTGAAACAAATTTTTAGGCATATATAGCCAATTTTTAAGATACCTGTTACCGAGAAGGGAATGCAAATGGATGATGAGGTCTTCTTCCTGGGGAGAAAAAGCACCACGCTTGAGGTCAGGCCTCAAGTAATTAATCCAGCGTAAGCGGCAACTCTTTCCGCATCTCTGCAAGCCAGCATTTCTAGCTACATCACTCCAACACCCCTGTCCATTGTTGAGCATATAGTTCATCAGCTTGTCATCTTCCTCAGGTGACCACAGCCCCTTTCTAAGTTTGGTAGTGTTGTTGTTCTTCCCACAGGCCTGATCTGGCTTCCTCATTTTTGAGACCCTTGAAACTATTCAAGATCTCTCTAGCTCGCTCGCTCACTCACTCTCCCCAACTGGTTTGATGTAGATGAGTTAAGACTTTATAGAATGACAGAAGAGAGAAAGAGAGAGGAGGCTTCATAGAGTGGGAATGATGATTATGATGGCTGTGGGGTTTGCTTAGAATATAGGGAAGAGAGAGAGAAGTTGGTTGATGGGTCTGAGTAGAAAACGGTTTGGAGAGGGACTTGAGGCAAATGAAGAGAGATATAGGTGGTCGTCTTGTCTTTGACTCCATGATCTTGTCTTTTTCTTTTCTATTTTAATTTTCCTTCACTCACAAGGTAATCATCCTATGTATTCTATATCATTATCATATATTAATTGAGAGAAATTTACTGATTTAATTAATACAATTTATTGTTAAGTAAAAATTATTTTACTTGTATAACATTTGTTATAAATAATTTAAATAAGAAAGTTGGGACACAAATTTGAATTCGAGATATTATGATCATAATTATCAAACCAACACCACTAAAATTTATTGGTTTATATTAGTAAATATTGTTTTAAAAGAAGGGAGAAAAGCACGTAAAAGGAAAATGAGGGCAAAAAAAAGGGAAAATTAAAGAAAAAGGGGTTTGTTTCATAACCAAGTCAAGAGATTTGCTTCCACTTCACATAATCTCCACACGTGTAATTGAAGATAGTGAGTAAATATATAATAAAGAATAATATTAGATCAATTGAATCAAGTACTAGCTCTTTAAAACTTTTGAGCAAATATTTTATTTTTTTTGAAAATTTTATTCAGCATGCTCTGAATTATTCGTTTCGATACCAAATTATAATATTAAAAAATGATTAAATTTAATACGGGTCCACTCGATATTATGAAAAGATATGGTTCATTGTTTGATTTAGCATTGTACACGTTTTAGCTTAGGGTTAAATATATAAAGCTGAGAAAGGGTAGAAATAGTCCACCATGTGGAATATATATATATATATATATATAGAACTTTAAATTATTATCATACGAGAAAGGAAACATGTGTACTTTTCTGATCAACTTCTTTATAAAATTCCCTACCCGTTAATCGCCTGAAAGTTACATCTCTACCATGAACTGTAATCTCTATCTTCCCATAGCTGACAACTATCTTAATTGCTCTGTAAGTCTCTCTAGGGCTCCAATTCCATCACTATTTTTTAATATTTGCCCCTAATATTATTGTTTCCTAGTAATTAATCATACAGCCATATATTGGGTAACCTAAATTCTTAGGTATAAATTCAATCTATTATGTTATTTGTATACATTAACATGTATTTATCAACCAATATCACATAATAGATTGAATATGTCTACATATTTTTCATATATATATATATATATATATTCAATGTGACTAATTCAACATGTATTTTTAGGTTTTACTATATATTAGATTAGTCTACAGATTAAATGATAGATTGAATTGCTTAAAATTTTTTCATTCTTTTACATGATAATAATTAAGTATTGCTTGTATGAGGTGAATTGATTATTCCAATTAAATCTGATAAATGCCTTTCAATATATATCTAACCAACTAATTAATGATTTTTTTTTTTTTTAAATAAGATCCAACTGGAGAATCGAATTCAAGATTTTATACTCTTTTTCACTAAACTAACACAGTTAAGTTAAAAACTTATGGGTAAATTAAATGAAGCTTTTCAAACATAATTTTCATTGAAATATGTTATCCTCAATAATTATGGTAAATGATGTGAAAAGGGAAAGAAAAGAATCCTAATGATGAGACTATGTGATATTGAACCATTATTTAACATACACATGTTTCAGAAATTATTTGCATTTTTCATTTACTACAGTAGAACTAGAAATGAATTAAAATTCAAGCAAATTTTAGGTTGGTTTGCCTTGAATTTCCAGTTATTCATTGACAAACTTTGTCCCGAGCAAGCAAAGTATATTATATATATGAATTATATGATATTGGAAAAAAAAAAGTGAAAATTCTGATTAGGAAACAAATTATGCAGATTATATTGTCAGATTTGCAAAATCATCTTCTAGAATGCCGGAAAAGTTTAATTCTTGGAATAATTTCTTGGCTCCCAAACAAAAATCCCATATGATTAAGATTTGGTGATGATGGGCCAATTCGTCAGCGTTTTCTGATCTAATAAAAATCTGACAGATCGATTTCCAAAACAAAAAATGAAATTCTAGAATGTAATAAAATATCAATTATTACAGAAAAGCATTCTTCATATCCTAAATTAACATCCTACAGCAGCCGTACACCTTTCAAGAATAATATATTGGCAACAAGTCAAAGCTAGAATGCTGGCCTGGCCACCACATGAGATATTATCTACAGACTATATTCACCACAATTACGTTGGACAGAAAGTGGAGGAATCAGGACTCTAGGCCAAAAATATAAAAGTGTTATAAATTTATATATTATTATATATATTTTAAAAAGTTGAAAGAATTAATATTGGCTCAAAAACTACAATTCATGTATCCTATGTTTTGATGATTCTAAAATCATAATTTAAATATTCGAATTTGTTATATTATTGTTCTAATTTCATATTTTAATATTCAAAAATTGGAAGTGAGAGACATATATTAAAAAAAAAAGGCACATGTACAATAATATATTAGGATATGAATGTAAAGTTATTGAAATGTGTATTTAAAAGTGAAGCTAAAAGTATAAAAGTTTTCAAAAGATAAAATATTTTTTCACTAGTCAACAAAAGTTGTTTTCTAATAAGTATTCTAAACAGGTATTCTAATAGTATTCTAATCGAGTATTATAGGAGTATGCTAATTTATAACTGATAGCTTTTATTAAAGATAAAATAACTGTTAGTTCATTGAAAAACAAAATTTTGTTTCTATTAGCTAGTTTTTCTCTTCTAAACTATAAAATACCAATTAAGAACATTTTCATTGTTGAAAAATCACAGATTTCACAAGAGAAAAGATTTTTATATTTTCTAAATCATTTTTATTCCATTTGAGTTTCATTCTTAAATATTTTCATCTTAACTCTAGATTTTTTTGTAAAATTTATGCTCTGAATTTGAATGTGAATTATTTAAGTTATAGTTTGCAAGTTTGTATCGAAAACTGTATTTCTAGTTAAAAACTTTGGCTTTGTGAAAAAAAAATTTAAATTATCTTTGTGAATTTTTTTCGTGAATCATTTTACAAATAACATAAATTCCTGAAACCTTAATTTCACTCCCCGTTTGAGCTATTTCGGACCTACAATTGATATACAATTGTGATCCTCAAATAAACGTGGCTTCGCCACTAGCAGCGGGTAAGTTTACATCGACTTATGGAGGATCCATAACCATCCAATGGAAAAAAGTTGTTTCCAAGATATAAGTAGACCCCAAATTATGATCCTGCACTCAGTTAATTCCAACTCTTCTGCATCATTCTTGTTTAGCACAGCTTCTTCAATGTAGACCCCAGAAAATTTAAAGAGAGAGGTCAAAAAGTTTGAAGGGAAAAGGCAAAAAGAGCAAAGGGGGCACTGGGCAGTGTTCCATCATGTTAGTGGGGAAGATGAAAGAGATCTCTTCAATCAGAATTACTCAGTACTTATTGAACTTATGTTCGTGGCAATTTTGGATTTGTGTGTGCCGATATTGGAGATCCTAATATATATATTTGAATTCATAATAATTAAATTGACTTCAAGTCATCTCATGATTTTAGTGATAAGAAAGTGGAAAATGGTTTTTAAAGATAAATTAATTTTATTTAATAACAATAATTCAAAAATTATAAATTTTAATTTGAGACCATTTTTATATTTCATATTCTTGCATGAAAAATTCCTTATTGAAATAAATTTTGTTATGCCAAAGTCAATAAAATAATGAGGGAAAAAGGTGGAGTATAGAGTATGCTTTATCTTTACTGTTCCTCAATTGCCAGAGCTTTTGTCTCGACCAGTTGAGCAATAAGTAAACTTACCTTTAGGTTGTTGCAGTAGAGTCTGCCCCAATAAGTAAGGATTCTAAAGCAAAAACAACTCTTCCATCACCCTTTTTATCAAAGAATTTAAGTACTCCTGAAGATTCTTTGGTAAGGTATGCATCTTCAAATAGGCAGATTGTTTCCCTAGGTTGCTGTTATTTTTGGGATACATAAATCCACTTTCAATCTGAATAATTTCCATGCATTATCCCCATAGAAATACAGCTTTTATCAATATATATATACATATACATATATAAAGACTCAATTGCTCATTACTCATTAGTGATAACTGAAACTCCAACTAGTAAGTGCAACTCTCCATCAAAGCAAGTAATTATGATGTTTCCAATAATATTTTCATACATAATTATTATTAATTTATTGTCAATTATCCAATGTGTTATATTGGAATGGTTTTGTTAATTTGAGAGATGTGAGAGGTTGTCACTTTCTCCCTGGACCTGAATGATTTGATGATTGTATTGCATTTCAAGGGGAAAAAAAAAAATTGAATGAAAAATAGGAAGATTGTAAATACAAAAATGAAAATGTCTCAAATTTCAGAATTGAATCTCACCGTATTGCAAGATTCTATAGTCTTAGATCTTGTCTGTTATAGCTCTAAATTGATAATAAAATAGAATTTTAATTATTTGCCTAAATTCAATATGCACTTTTATTTACAGATTAAATTAATAATAATTTTTATAATTAATTTTATATTTATAAAATAAAAATTAATTTTTTTTTTTATCAAATTAGCACTTTAAACATATCTTGTTCAATTTCATCTCAGAAAAACATTAAGATCATCTTTTTTGTAGATATTTACACATAATCCAATATGAGATTTCAAAGTTCATAGTGAACAAGGTTTTTGTGAAAACAAAATGAAAAAAATAAAATAAACATAAACATAAACTAAAAAATTTGGTCCAAAAATAAATTTTAAGACTAATTAACCATTCAAAAAAAAAGTTAATATTTAAACATAAGAAAATTCTTGACAAAATACTAATAATGATAATTTGTCGGCAGGACCACTTAATTAAAACACATTGATGAGGAAAAGAGTGATGAAGCAACTTGAAGATAGGAATAATGTTTTATTGCTTGAAAATATATATATCTTAAAGAAGGAAAGCTAAGTTTGTTGAATGGATCAACTTGGAATTAATTCATCCCAAAAGTTAAGCTCAAATGAGAAAAAAAGTATATTATAAGGACCATATATATCTTTTAGTTAGTCAATGTGAAATATTTCAACACATCATACTCCTAACGGTTAGGACATAACACATGCATGAAACCTTTAATACCATATTGAATAAATGAACTTTGATCCTAATTTATTCTAAAAGTTATATATATATATATATATATAAATGAATGTTCAAACTATTATAATATATATATATATATATATATTTTTCTTTTGATACAAATGAGAGGAAATGAAAATTCGAACTTGAAACCTAATTTAAGTTAAGAAATGCATTTAGAGCCAAATTATATTTGTAGATATATAATATAATCTTTTAGTTGGCTGATGTTAGATATCTTAACAAAGTTACTACCGACATGTTGGTGACAGTTTTCGAAGGTCCAATCCTCAAAAAACTTCATAATTAGCATGTGTCAAATTCACATCAATATATATTTGATCATGGTTTACAGTACATGCATCATATGCTCATAAGTCTCTAGGACTTGTATTTATTTTTCAGATTATTTTGAATTTTTTTTATGATTAATTACTTTCTATATATATTTGGATGACAAAAATGAAATAAAAAAATATCTTATATAAGCGTTTAAATTTTGAAACGATTCGTTTCTGTTTTTTTTCTACTCCTAAAAATTGTATCTTAATAAATAAAATATTAAAAATAAGATTAGAAAATTTTTTGATAGAGAGATTAGAAAATTAATACAATATATATAAATTTTTTTGCTAAAAAAAACAAATCATATTGCTTAAGAGAGCCCACATCTTTTGTCTACTTTGTTGAATTAATATAATTTTTATTGTTGAATAGAGATTGGATGTAAAAAAAAAAATGATTATTTAAAGATTACTTACCTCATAAATCATCCGGAATGTTCTCAAATTAAAGATCCTATTCCTTACAGCTCGTTAACGTTACCTCAAATCTCGAGGTAAACGACGTGTCGTGTGGTATTCAGATCAGATACCTTTGGAAGGAGCTCCTCAGTAATTATGCTCTCTGCATTATTTCTGAGACTCGTACCACATATTGTTAGATTGAATTTTGAGCCAGCCGACTCATAAATCGCTCATATGCCCGACTCAGTCATCTGGAAACCAAGTTTTATTGGATTGGTTTGGGCCGGGTGGATCATTTTCCAATCATTAAAAGCTCCACCTACTGGCTTCCTTCCAAGAACCACTCCAAATAATAATAATAATAATAATAATAATTTCTTTTAAGAAAAAAAAAAATAATATGCAGAAAATTGGACAGCAAATTAAGCATTTGAATAAAATGAATAATTAACAAAATCCCCCCCATATTGCATAACTAAGGGAAAAGGCCAAAACACAAAAAGATGAATTATTTCTCATTCAAAATTTGCCTTAGATTAAAACAGAAAACCTCATTCACTGCCTGCCTCAAACGAACAAATGAAATGGCAAGCAAATGTAACAAAACTTAATCCATGGTATAGTAGACCTCCATAAGATATAACCAAAGCATCTCCTGCAACATGAACAAAAAGGGTATTATTATTATTAACTTGGATTCCACTGCAGTCACTCTCATCACATTTAACATTCACATTAGAAAATCCATTTTGCAATCCTCAGAAAACAGAAAGTCCTATATGTTCTTGACAAAATTCATCAACATCTACATTAACGAACATGAAGCTGTGAGGAAAGTCTATTCTGTCATGTCCAACTAAAGAGCATTTCATCTAAAACGTCAATAAGTCATTAGATATACCCATGAAGATAATTCAGAAGCATCAAATAAACACACAACATAAAGATAAAAGTCAAATACACCACACCTACAAACCTTGAGTGATCAACGCCTTTGGGTTTTTCCAATGGAACGCTTCCCAGAAAACAAGTGCTTGGGTTTGAGAGTAGGAATAACTCTATCTGCCTCTCCACGTCGAGCATTCTTATTCCTCTTTTTATCAGATTTCTTTTTGAGCTTAATAGCTTTCACCTTCTGAGCAGAGTCTTTGAAGCCCTCTCCAGGGACAACCTCAGTTGGTGGCCGCGACCTTGACCTTGACCAAGATCCTGATCTCATCCGAAGCTTCTTATTTGATTGGTCTACATCCATACCCATTGCATCGCTGCCATTGTTATCTCCCCTGTCAAGTGATCTCTCCCTCTTGCGGCCCCTCCTAGAGAGTGACCTACTCCGGGCCCGATTGATGGCCATGGATGGATTCAACCCCAAGGATGACAGCTGTCTCCCCATTCTCTCCGTAGTGTATTTTCTATCCTTATCAAACTTTCTAGGTACAATGGGTCGACTCTCTGCAGTGCTTTTCTTTATCCTATGCTCTTGAATGAGCAAGCTTTTCTTTTTCCTTATCTCTTTCAGAGTTGCTTGCTCTTCAGGGGTCAATTCCTCACCATCCATCTCAAAATCCTCATCTGCCTCCTCTGCCTGCCGAATACCTTCTTCTCGTTCCAATTCCTCTAGCCTCTGTAAGATATCCGGGTCAATGAAGTCAAAAACATTGTGGCCATCAAGAATTTCTGGCAAGACATCTTCTTTCCATTCATCACTGGCTAAGATATAATTCTTTCTCAAACTAGCAGAGTATACACCTGCACCACCATTTTCATTCTCCAAGTCCTTCTCAGTTTTTTTCTTCTCCTTCTCTGCTGCCCTAGCTGCTTCCTTCGCTTTGGCTTCCAAAACTGCCTGAGGTATACAAGGTGGTCTTTCTTTCTGGTCACGAGGCTTTGGAATGGCAACATGGAACCGGTTCAAGCAGTCATTTATCTTTTTAGATTTCATCTTCACTTCCACTCGCTGATCCAGTAACCTCTCACAGGCTGCATTCTTTACAGCTATAACCCCCTCCTCTGTCAGTGTACTCATGGTCAATAGCACACCCTCATCACTAGAAGGTTCGCCTCCTTGACCAATAACAGTTTTCATAGCTTCTTCTTTCATCTCCATGACCAGTTTCGTATCTTCCTGAGATATCCCTTCCAATGGCTGCAAATCAGTCTTGTTGCAGACAATTATCAAAGGTTTATTCATGAAGAGAGACTTGATACTGTGGAATAGAGCTGCTTGTTGGGCAATGCTGTATCCACATGACCCTGAGATATCCAAGAAGAACAATACAGCAGCTCGCAGATGTGCCAGGGCTGTAATACTGCACATCTCAATGATATTACGATCTTCA